>CAACVS010000300.1:0-43717 GCA_900660405.1 Pseudo-nitzschia multistriata | reverse complement strand
TGGGAAAGGAACGGAAGAAACTGATATTTTAAACGGGTGACCGGCCGTTAAAGACAGACGTTGGAAAAACGGGGAGTGCTCTACAAATCTATGTATCCAAAAGCAATCACAACCATTTGCAACCAATCTCACTTGCATTATGACCAGACACAACCCGTCAGGTTTGCTACTGGAGGAAACRCGACCATCACAACAAAAATAGAAAGGGTTTGGCACGTGATTTTTTAAAAAGGGGGTGAGTATTCTCGAAAAAAACRTMGTGAGAGCGTGCGAGAGGGTGCGATCACTTTTTGTGACGGAACGAGAAAAAAAAGGAAGAGAAAAATATAACACAATAAAAGGAAATTAATACACGAGGTGCTATCATAATAAATTTAAAATGATATTGATAACCATAGATGAGAGTTTCAAAAACCAGCAATAAAAAAATCGTGACAAGAGCTGTATAATAAATTATAAGGAAAGGAATTTTCGGTTGAGAGTATTAAAATATAAATTAAAATTAAATATTGCGTGTAAGAGATAAAGACATTTCGCCTGTTCGATCCAGGATTTTTGTTACCTAGATAAAACATTCAAAATTAAGTACATGAAAATCAATAATGAGGGCAAGAAAATTGTATAAGCGACTACAAAAGTTTCAATATCAAGATGAGATTATTGAACCGAAATTGAGAAATTTCAAAACTAGGATGAAACAGCCCTAGCTACCTAGGGTAGGGAATGTAGKGCATGCGACATTGTTGCGTGCATAGTGGGGGGAGAAATTTGCTGAAACACGCAACAAAATACGGAAGAAAATTTTGTTCGTGTGGTGCGAGAAAATATTACCGGGATGAAAGTGCTTTGTGTGACGAACCTTGTTAGTGCTAAAATCTTAGAAGTAAGTCCCAGTAGTATTATCTCCCAGAACCAATTCTTTTTGTCATGTTCTTGTTGCTGGAATTTGCCTCTAACAACAACACCAAGAACAACACCAGCAAGAACACCAACACCAGCAGCAAGAACACCAAGAACACCAAGAACACCAACACCACCAAGAAGAAGAACACCAACACCAAGAACACCTCCAACACCTTCAACACCTCCAACACCACCACCACAGACACAGACMTTTCCTTTGATGAACAATGCCTGGGGTAAATATGCAAACTGCTCACCAGTTTGAAGTCCCTGTATTATTTCCCATCACCAGTTCTTCTTTCACTACTGCTACTACTAGCTACTAGCTAGTACTATGATGATTTGTTTTCGGGACTCCGTGTAGAATCCATCTTCTCTGCGTGGGAAGTGCTTCGAACTCGCATCGGCTGTCAAATAAATAATACAAACAACACCCAAACAATGAAGCTGCAATCTGTTCACAATCGTTGTAACAGTAACAGTAGCAGCCACCATAAATCACAACGGCTCGTTGCGACAAGACGATGGCAATCCGTTTCACGTTTTAGACGGGGATCACACTGAAGACAGAGATCGAAGCGGCTCGATCGATTGAATCAACCGATTGACAGATCGATTGGTTTTGATTCCGCGGGAACAGGAACAGGAACGGCTCAAGCCAACAGGCCTAGAGTTTGAATTTCTCTGCCAACGGGAAAAACACCCGCTGTCGCCGGCGACGTGTGCTTCTTGTGTGCCCTGGGAACCTCAGCAAAGACTGTCATGGATTGCCAGGGATTGGCTTGGGAGAGAAGCGAGGCATGGACCCTTCGAATAGCAACGATGGCGATCAGCCCTCGCTGCTGTCCCTGCTGACCACCGTTGCGGTGGAGAACGAGAACGTGGCCGCAAACAGCAGCAACAGCAACAACCACAATACCAATATCAACGGGGGGCCGGGGCTGTCCCTTCCGACCGCCCTCCCGGATACTTCCCCCCGGTTGGGAGACGCTCCAGCCAAAAGGCCCGCGAACCACGACTTCAACGACAATGACGACGACAACGACAGGCATAGACATAGACACAAGCTCAAATACGACCCGTGCTACGATCCGCTGCCGTATCGGGTGCCGAACGGAGCGGACAGAGACGACGAAGCTTCCCGGGACGAAGGGCCACGGGTCTTTGGACCTTCCCCGTTTCGAAGGGATCACCATCAGCAGCACCAGCAGCAACGATACGATTCCTCACGGGAACAAGCAGTAGTCGAGGAATCGCTGGAAACGCACGATGTCGGGATTGGAGAACCGTATCCCCTGTTTTCCCGGCAGTACGGGGACCAAGCATCCCATCCGCAACTCCGGTTGCAACTCGCCAAAACAGGAGACGGCCTCGAAGAGAGACCGCCGGGATGGCAACCACAGCAGCTGCAACAGCAACAGGAACAGCGGCAGGAACAAGAACGAATAGACAGTGCCATTGATGCCACCGACAACTCCATGGACTTGGAACCGTCACCGGTTTGGCCAAACGAAGCTGCTTACGCTATCAAGGCGAGAGAGGGACAGCGACCGGGATCGTTGACGAACCGCTCCATGATGAACGACGACAGCGACGACGCCGGCGGCAAAGTCAACGGCAACGGCAACGTCGGAGACGACGACGACGACGACGATTCGAACCCCATACMCCTGCAACGAGGTTTCCACCCGGTGCCGCACCAGCAAGAGCTGACAGAATTCGGGGTGGAGAAACAAGGACTCCTGCCCATGCTCGAAATTCCTCCGCAGCAGCAGCAAAGAACCCTTTTAGCAACCGATATCACTAGTCCGTTAGCAACCAATGACGAAGGAGGAGTTGCACCGGGTGGATTTCCAGAGGGGGCTTACAAGCCACCGCCACCACAGCAGCCACAGCAGGTACCGCAAATACCGGCAAACCAACCTCCGCAGCCACTGCCCGCCAACCACAGCGATTTCTCTTATCCGTCTCCACACTTTTCTCCGGGACAAGAAGAGCCCCGGCACCGGATGTCCCTCACGCTACACGGACGAGAGTCGCTTCCGGCCCCGCAGATGACCACGGAGCGCGGGTCGACCCCGATTCCATCATCCTTCGAGGCCAACCACGGTGGCGTCTTTGCCGATGATCCCGGCCCTCGCATCTTCGAGGGGGGGCAGGCTGCTGCTGCTGCGACTGGAAATCCCATCCACTTTGAGGCCATCGCCGGGGAAGACCGTTACCTGCCGCCCCGCGATCGATTCGAAGATCCCCCTGCCTTGCGGACCGACCGGAAGCGACCAAGAAACCATCGGACGGACGGAAGCGGAGGGGCCGCCCCGAGAAAGGGGCCGGCCAGCGGGTCCTCCCGAACGATCTGCGGAGTGCCGCCGGAGGAAGCGCGGACAAAGTGGACGGGGGGCGATACCTACGTCGGTCGGATCCACACCATGCTGGAGGAAGCCCGGGGGAACGGGTTTGCCCACGTCGTGAGCTGGCAGCCCCATGGCCGCGCCTTTAAGATCCACAAGCGGGAAGAGTTTGCCGAACGGATTCTCCCGAGGTACTTTCACACGAAAAACATGAAACACTTCCAGCGGTGGCTCTCGGCATGGGGGTTTGCCCGGCACGGCGAGGGGACCGACCGGGGGGCGTACTACCACCGGTACTTTGTCCGGGGCGTGGTCGTGGCCCTGGTGAAAAAGCTGACGAGGGCGGAAATGCGGCGGTCCATGAAGGACTGGTTGGCTCCTGGAGAAGTTCCCAACTTTTACACCGAGAAAGATAGCACCCCATGCCGATCGAAATCATCGAAGATAGGAATGCAACCGGCGTTCGAAGGGGCTACCGGCAGAGAGAAGGACGACCGACACCACCACCAAGAGCAACACGCGAAAGGAAACGAACCCGGCGATGACAAGAACGACGAGCCAGGAATCTCCAACGAACGCGGATCTGTGGTGCTCCACAACAACCCAAAATATCTGCGGGGAACGGTTCTCAAGGACGTTCGGCGGATGCTGGAGGATGCAAGAACGCAGCACTTTGCGCACGTTGTGTCCTGGTTGCCCGGCGGGAGGGCCTTCAAGATCCACAACAAGAAGTCTTTCCAGGAATCGGTCTGCGGCAGGTATATGAAAACGGCAAAACTGTCGTACTTTTCGGATTGCCTTCGCACCTGGGGCTTTTGCCGGCTGAAGGAGGCTGCCGGGGAAGAACAAAATGCGTACTACCACCGGCTGTTTCGGGACGGCAAACCCGAGTTGTATCGGCATCTCTCTCGGGCACAGATGCTGGAAGCGATGAAAGACTTCAAGGAAGAGCAGAAACGACAGAAAGAGATATCCTGGTCGCTCTTCCCCCACCATCGACAGAACTTCGGAATCAACGGAAATGAGAACGATGCCGTCGCCAACAGCATGAAGCTACAGCCGGTGTCCAAAGAAGCTGCGAGAAAAGCGAACCCGGAGGAGCTCGCTCTGGCGACTGCTACCGCCGCAGAAAGGCTAGCTGACAGGGCAGAAGTCGAAAACGAGATCAAGGCCATCGGGGAACCTCTCCACCTGGTCCAAGCTGCGTTTGCGAATCCGCTTTCTCAGCCGCAGGATTTCCTCACCGGATACCTCGATGTTCACAACGGCAACAAGGAAGATGCAAGGAGCGCCACGAATCCGCACAATAGCAACGCTATGGACATGAGCATGCGCAATCGCTTCATCGACAATTGTGACCTCGACCCAACCTATCAGTCGGTCCATCCTAGCACGGCCACAGAAGTTTTTGCTCCCGACGCAAGAAGGCCGTTGGCGGCACCCGGCGATCCGCGAACTGCCTCTATCGTATGCCAGACACCAAAGCCGACTTTGCTACCGAGTCCCATGGCGCGCACCGCGAATCTGTCGTACGCCATGAGGATCCACGCAATGCTGGAGGAAGTCGAGGCAAAGGGGAGGACCGACATTGTGTCCTGGATGCCCCACGGGAGAGCCTTCAAAATCCACGACGACAGAGCCTTCGAAACGAAGATCCTTCCCCAGTATTTCAAAGCTACTCTGCCGTCGTTTACGCGCTGGTTGCTGCACTGGGGATTCGTGCGCATGATCACTGGAAAGGATCGGAAGTGTTGGTACCATCGTCTATTTGTTCGAGGAGTAGTCGAACTGATTCGGGACCACACACGGCAGGAATTCTTCGACGCGATGAAAGAATGGAGGGACCAGGGCAACGAGCCAGACTTTTATTCTTCCGGGACGGGGGAAGAAATATCCGAAATGCCGTTGGTTGCAAAGAAGAAACATACACGATCGGACAAGGAGAACAATAGTATCGACGAGACAGAGTCCGAACCCATACCAACCATTGCGGCAAGAGAGCAGAAAACGAATCCTAGGATATTGCGAGGCACGGTTGTAGAGGACCTGAGGGAAATGCTGGATTCCGCCCAAGCGGAGGGGAATGCTCACATCGTAAGCTGGCTTGCCCACGGGAAAGCCTTCAAGATTCACAACCAGGACGAGTTCGAGGCGAACATCATGGGGCAGTATTTTAAGGCTTCCAAGTACCGCTATTTTACAGATGTGCTCCGGAGCTGGGGATTCGTCAAGCTGAAGGAAGGCAGAGACAAGGGTGCCTACCACCACAAGTACTTTGCCAAGAATGATCCCAAGCTGTCACACAATCTCTCTCGGGCCCAAATGAAAGCTTCGATGAAGGGATGGCCGAAACAGAATGTCCCTAGTTTCTATGACGAAAACTAACCATAGCTCCAACCCTGCGAACAAGCCAACAGTCCAGCAAACAATACTGTAGCGTTTTGAAAAAAGGAAGCGAAGAAATGCGAATGGAATTTCATCCGTTATTTCGTAGATTCGAAATCTCTCGAAACAGTTCGACCGCGCCGTGTAGACTCGTACCGATACAGTATCGTGTACGTATACCGTGCCACTGTTGAAACCACACAGAAAATAAAATTTTATCCTATAATTCATTACTGCCAGGATAATCGGTGCCGTCATGTTTCTTCTCGTTTGCTTTCGGGTCCACGTCTGGTGTGCACCTCCGGCACTCTTTTCTGCACCACTGGTGCATGAAGTTGGGGTTTTTGTCGCATTCCTTCCCGCTACGGTTCCAGAACGGGCAGTGCCCGCTCAGGTCGTAGCAAAGCCGCTTGGGAATGACGTATTCTCTCCGGTGCTCATCACTCAGAATCTTGACGTTGTACAAGCAGGTGCCATCGGTCATTTTCCACCGTCCAGGAGCGCCCTCGAGGGTGTCGGTCCGGGCGTCTCGTACCCACCACTCGCTTGCGAGCGTTGTCACGTGGACCGCACGTCCTCCATTGGCGTCGATAATCCCCTTCGCATGGCCTCCCCGATCGTGGATCCAGAACACTGGTAGGTGACAAAACGTTTTAATTTGGTCGTAGCACATGACAGAAGAGAAGATATCAGAGCACCGAACGAAAAAAAATAGAAAAATATGTGAAAGCCACAGCATTGAAACACACCACATCAAAAGAAACGCATATCATAACCACAGAACTGTACAACAACCAACTTCAATCACAACAGCAACGTACATTCTACCGGGTGGTCATGGTGATTGACAAAAACCACCTCTACCTCGAGTTGTTTCCATGTCCACTGGTCAAAGACTTGTCTCTCGTCTGTCGACAGCCTCCGATCCCAAGCCGCCTTATCCCAAAATTTTTGTCCTTTCTTGCCAAAGATGAAGACTGGTTTTTCCAGAGATCCGCCTCTCGGAATCCCAAAAAACTCGGTCAGGTCGTTCGAATTGTGGTAACGAACCACCGATGTTTGCAGCAAATCCTCCCACCAGATGCCCTGCGAGGACTTGGCCGCAAATGGCCAGGGGTAGACCATCTCGTCCATCAGGTGCGTTTCGAGAGGCGGCGTGTAGAAACAAATCATAATGTCGCGTTCTAAAACCGCTTCGCCGTCGATTGTCGCCGTAATGATAGTTTCCAGCTGCTCGAGGGAGACAATGTGCAGGATTCTCGACTGGGCTTGTTTCACGTCGAATCGGTCCTTCAATCTTGGTTTGTAGTAGCGATGGTTTCGGGAGCCACCACCAGTATTCCAGCGAAAAGTCCACTGGGGTCCTCCGCCCCGGTTGCCACCCCCATTGCTGGTATTACCGTTACCGCTGGTTTGCCCCGTTCGATCGTATCGATTTCTGCTGGACTTGTCGCTGAGTATTTCGAAGGCATGGACGACTTTGTGAAAGGCCGCCGCGGCTTCTTCAGCTGGAACGCCTTTGTTTTTGTCGGGATGTGTGTCGAGTGCCTTCTTTCGGTATGCCTTTTTGATTTCCTGCACCGAAGCGGTCCGCGAAACACCAAGAATTTCATACAGATCGGTGATTTCCGAAGCAGCAGCATTGGCAACGGTAGGAGGGAAGAACCAAGTAAAATGGTGGTTGATAGAATTGTTACTAGAATAGGCAAAGAAGATAAAGAATAGGGAAAGGATTGCGGAGAGCACCGACATAGTGAGCAAAGTAGGGAGGCATTGATGAGCTTTGCACATTCTCGTATCATCCTCCTGGCCGATCATCAAAGCGAATATGTGTTGGGAAAAAAAAAACGACGACAACTAAAAGCGACTTTCTCGTTAAATTCTTTTCGTCACTAAAGCTCCAGACTCGGCGGCAAGACGGCTTCGCAATGGTGCCGGATACGTTAAAGTTGTGGTCATAATTGCCCTCGTACCTTAAAAACTACACGAAGAGTCATCGATATTATTAATGACCCCTGACCGACAATATCCATCATATGTACTTTGATTACATTAGTTCCATAGTAGAGTCGTTCTGAATAATTGAGATTACTGTTTCGTACTGTACCAAGTACTGCAGGGGTCATAATTTAGAGGGGAGCGCAACGAATTTTTTTGCGAGTTATGAAGCACGAAAAAAAAGTGAAACTCTTATTCCACGTGTGGTCCAAATTTCCAAAAAGTCCCCTCAAGATTTTTTTTCATTCTCATTTTTACTGCATAATACTAGTAAAACTATCCAACCTTTAAGCAGTTACAGCTCTATCAAAAATATTACTATTTTAATTTTTGAGTAGCCAGTCTAGTMCAGTTTTTTATGCTGATTCTGAAGGTACCATTTTCTTGGATATTAAATTTATATTTGTGGTACTATTTTACTATTGAAAAATGAACATAATTTTCCACAGCAGCAGTAGTAGTAGTAGTAGTAGTAGTAGTAGCAGCTGGTACTAGTACTAATACTCTATTTCAACAGTAAAATAGTACCACAAACATAAATTTAATATCCAAGAAAATGGTACCTTCAGAATCAGCATAAAAAACTGGACTAGACTGGCTACTCAAAAATTAAAATAGTAATATTTTTGATAGAGCTGTAACTGCTTAAAGGTTGGATAGTTTTACTAGTATTATGCAGTAAAAATGAGAATGAAAAAAAATCTTGAGGGGACTTTTTGGAAATTTGGACCACACGTGGAATATGAGTTTCGACGCGTTGCGCTCACCTCTAAATTATGACCCCTGCTGTACTGTACGGTTCGATACGAGAAATCGTACACGTTCGTACCGTACGTACGTACTCGCACAGATATTTTTTTCAAATGGCGAACCCTTTTTCTGCAGCAGTCTTACCCCGACCGATGGATGTACCGGTAACAACTCGTACGAGTGCCATGTGATCGAGTCGTACTGTGGATTAATTATTAACAAATACTTCCAACGTGCACGGTTTTGGAACGCGATCACAACGTAGAGAAATGACTTAGATTTCTTTTTCCTATCAATAGCTAAAAATTTCTATTAGTATTTGTACGGGGATTGCCAATAACTTGCCATTATGGGGCCCGTACTTAGTAGCTCTAATTCCGACGGTCTCGCAATTCTTGGTCGCCCTGTCCACTCTCCGACAAAATTTAGAAAGGGCACTATTTGCAATGTTGATTCCAACGGAAAATAGGCGAACGTGCCCAAAAACCCTAGCCAGAAAAATTTCCGCCCTCATATGCATAAAAAATAAAACCTGACCCCGACTTTGAGAACGGTACGGTGCAGTACCTGGTACCGTAGCATGATTTACTTACTGGGTGCTAAAACCGAGACACCTCGCCCAGATGGGATTTTGAAACGCATCCAGAGTACTTATTTGTTCCGAAGCAGTTAAAATTAGACCTACTGTTTTTCGTCCGAACGACACTAACGGAAAGAAGCGGGACAATATTCACCATCTCGACCATTATCGAACATTAAAGTAGCTCGGAAGCATAGCAAGATTTAGTCGTATCTTGCAACCATTGTCCATATTCCTTTTCTACATTCTATCGAACAAATATAACCTTTGGGAGCCTTGGACGACGTGGGTAAGGATTGTGCAAGAACTTAGGAAGCTGAGCAAAGACAATATCGTTGAAAGAAATGGAAGATGGTGCATTTTGTAGCACAAACCCCCCCTTCTCCGCGGCGAAGGATTCGACCAAATTGGAGGCCCCACCGGCATCCTCCTGAACACCAGAACCCCCTTTCTCCACCCGACAGTTCACTATCTCCTTCACCGAAAACTCCCATCCAAATATTCTCATCGTCGCTGGCATCATCGAAAAAGATGTTTCCTATGGCGGCACTCTTGACAATATGCCTGCTCTTGTCTCTTTTAGCCGACAACACGGACGGCGCAGGTCCGGAAATGGACGACATGAATCTAGGCCTTGGACGTCGTTTGCGGTTCCGGAACCCATCTACGAGTCGCCTTTGGCGAATAACCGAGCCAATGAAAAACGACTTTGATGAAAACGCCCCAGAACTTGTCGGCGGTCTGCGTTATTTGACCTTGGGTGGACCTTCTACCTTCGGAAGAGGCCTTGGTGAGAAAAGAACGTCGGAAGCATATCCCTACCTACTGTCTTCGGAGGGTACGATTGGGCAAGAACGCGTTCGCAATGTGGCCCAGTCGCAGTACGAAACGGGAGATTTGGCGTTTGCATCGCTGTGCACGCAGTCGCTTGTAGAAGGCGAGAGTGCGAGGGAGCGAGCGAAGGAGGGGTCATCTTTGGAATCAGAGATCGACAGCCACTTGGACTCTTCCTCTTGGTCGTCTTCTTCTGTTGCTTACGATGTTATCACCCTGGAATATACGAAGGACGGCACTAGTGATGTTGCTTCGGCTGCATATACGTCGTCGATGAATTTGTTGACGCGACGACTTCGAAAACGGTATCCGCTTTCTACAATTGTTGTTGTCCAGCTATGGAGTCCATTGGATTTGGTTTACTACGACCCCGTAGCCAACCGAAATGTATCCTTTGCAGAATGGAGGAATCGTAAGGAACAGAACAATCAACAGTATCAGGACAAAAATCGTTTAAAAATGAAGAAACAAAAGAAGCTTTCGGTGGAGGCGATGAAGGAGCATGTTTGGACCTTCCGAGATTTATCACCGGCAGAGCAGCAGCGAAGCAACGACCTAGAAAATATGGTCGTTATCGAAGAGGGAGAAATATACCGAATGTCTCGCCCGAGAAACATCAACGATTCTTTAGATATAATAATGGATTGGTTCCTCGAGGAAGAAATCAAGGCAGAGGACGAGGATAATACATCTTTGTCTCTTCACTATACTCTTTCTCGACGAGGCCATTCTGTGGTAGCAGCAGGACTACGGGATGTCCTGGCGCTATCGGCTGTTCCTCGAACAAGGCAAAACGATTCTGGTGCATTTCAAGTACAATCTGCCCCTCGCCAGTATCTCGGATCTTGGGGATCGGGCGACTCGTGCCAACTCTGGTATAGGACGGGGAAGGATCGCATTCCCGACTCACTAGAATACTCGATCGGATTGAAGTCTGAGGAATTTTACCCCAAACAATACGCATTGGAGGTTGTGTCTTCGAAAGGGGGCACCTTAACCGTGTACAATCATTTTGACGAGGATAGAATTGTGTACCTGACCTACCTTACGACATCGGCCAGGGCAGCCGCCAACAAGGTCTACCCTAAAACAAAGGTATCAATGGTCAAAGAGCCGATGCAGACCGGACATACCACCATCGTCCTTGATCCCGCTCACGACGACAACAGCGACGTCATGCACCGAACGAGGACCTCGGCTGTCGGCCTGGTCAAAGCTCGTTCGAAAGGGATACTGGAGTTCACCCCGCTCGAGGAATATACCGTACATCACTTTCGAATCGTGGGGATCTCCTTCCTGACGAAAGAAAAGACGCCACACGATGTACCGTTCGAGTTTGCCATTTCACCGAGGAAATTGCTCATCAGCAAATCGGACGATGCGATTGCTAATGAGGATATGGAAGGGGAAGAGTAATAGACATGTTTTGAAATGAGAGGAGAGAGAATGCATCTCATTCTAGCATTATTGCGTCAGACAAAGCTGGAAACTGAGCTCTTGATTTTCATTTCGTATTGCATTACTATTATCACCATCTTGGAAGCTCTAATCTAATTTTGATCATCTAGATAGTGTTGTTGCTATGATTCGTTCACACGGTCCCTCAATGCACAATAGACTTGTATCATCCATTGTGCGCCAGCTAGACGGCTTCTGCTTCATCTTTCATTTCTTCGGACCCGACGACAGCAAGCACTGTTCCGTCTCCCACCACATCACCCACCTGGAACGGAATGCTGGAAACAATACCGCTTTGTGGCGATGGCACCGTGTGCTCCATCTTCATGGCTTCCATAACCAAAAGAACATCTCCCTCCCGGACCATATCCCCAACGGAAGCGTTTATTTTTGATATCTTTCCTGGCATCGGAGCGGAGACCACTCCCTGCCCCGACGAGAAACCAGTCTCGTTTTGTGCCATGGTCGGAATCCGTGGATTGGGGACGGAAACCTCCCAGAAATAGTGGCCCTCGTTTCGCAGCAAAAGGGATTGTGGCCACATACAAACCTGGTATTGCCCGTCCATCTCACGGAGAGCTACCGTTAGCGCCATCGTCTTCGACCCGTCGACGACGATTTGCATGTACTGGTCGGAAGACAGCGTGCCGCCGATGTGAAACAAAGTGCCGTTGCCATTGCTTTCCTCTTCCGTGGTCTTCGTGATGCGGATTTCGAACGACCCGTCCCGAAGAGCCGTGGTTTCTACAGAGGTCCCGTCCGCCGTTTCAAGTTTTTGACAAGAATGTCCCCCGTTTCTCCAGGAGCCCGAGAGCGAGTTCCATGGCGAGGTTTGTATCCGGCGTTCCGCCTCAAAATCAGAAACGCCGATCCGTCCCTCTGATTGCAGCAGGGAGGCGAAGACAGCGATGGCGATGGCAAGCTCGGGGGGTTCATTTTCCACCGGTGGAAGGATCTCGGCCATGTGGTCGTCCAAAAAACCGGTGTTGGTGGCTCCTGCTTTCCGAAAGGTCCTGTGCTCGGCACACCGAATCAGAAAATCAATGTTGGTCGGAACCCCCGAGAGCTGGTACCGCTTCAGGGCATCGGTCAGTTTCTCGAGGGCCTTTTCGCGGGACTCATCGTGTACAACAAGCTTGCAGATCATCGGATCGTAATCCACGCCGACCTCCTGGCCGGCCTGGATCCCGGTATCGACCCGAACCCCATTCGAGGCCCGCAAGTTATCCTCCCCAACGCCTACCGCGTTTGGAGGTGCCGGTGGCTTGTGGTGCCAGACCGTTCCGGCGGTTGGCAAGAAGTTTCCGGTGCCCGGATTTTCGGCGTAGATGCGCGCCTCGAAGGCGTGGCCCCGGCAGGGTATGGCGGCCGGATCCGTGATCGGAAGGGATTCTCCAGCAGCAATCCGGAGTTGCCACTCCACCAAATCGATTCCGGTGATGAGCTCGGTGATGGGGTGTTCTACCTGAAGGCGCGTGTTCATTTCGCAAAAGTAGAATTCTGGATCTTCTTTCGTTTTGTTGGATTCCAAAAGGAACTCGACCGTGCCGGCATTCACATAGCCAACGGCCTTGGCAGCCCGGCAACCCATTTCACCCAGTCGCTGGCGTAAGTTTTCAGAGAGATCCGAGGCAGGGGCTTCCTCTATAATTTTTTGATGCCGTCTCTGAAGACTGCAATCCCGCTCGTGCAAACTCACCACATTTCCGTAATCATCTGCAACCACTTGAACCTCGACATGCCGGGGTTGCAGCAAGTATCGCTCCAGTAAAACCCTCGAATCTCCAAAGGCATTCAGGGATTCCCTTTTGCACGCCTCGAGTTTTTCGAGGAATTCCGATTCCGACCACACCAATCGCATCCCCTTACCGCCGCCTCCCATGACAGCCTTTATCAAGAGAGGGAATCCCACGTCTTGGACTGCCCGTTCCAGTAGGTGCAATGGTTCTTGCTCCTCGTCGCTATCTCCATAAAAACCGGGAACCGTCGTGACACCCGCCTTTTCCATTATCGCTTTTGATTTTGACTTGGATCCCATGGCAGTAATGGCCGAGTGCGGGGGCCCAACAAATTTCACGCCGCCATTTGTTTCGGTTTGGACCCGCTGGCAAAATTCAGCATTTTCGCTCAAAAACTAGACGGGGGCGGAGATCAACGAGTGAAACGGGAACAAAACCAATCAGTAAGACCGCGGTTGGTGTGACCTGTCGATTGGAGAAACGAGAAAGACGCACTTTGAAGTTTGACAATTCTGCACACAACTGAAAGAAGACTCACGCCATAGCCCGGGTGGATGGCCTCCGCGCCCGATCGGAGTGCAATCTCCAAGACCTCTTCCTGGAGCAGGTAGCTCTCGCTCGGAGAGCTCCCAAACCCAATCTGGTAGGCCTCGTCGGCGCTTTTCGCGTGCAAGGACTCGGGGCCGTCGGCAAGGCTGTACAGGGCCACCGTAGGGATGTCTAGGAGACGACAGGTTCGAATGACACGGCATGCAATCTCCCCCCGGTTGGCAATCAGTACCTTGCCCGGGAGTGGTGGCAGCGACGTCGGCACGGGGGACGGCGAAAGCGAGGATACGCACCGGGGAGAAGGACGGGCACGATCGTGCGGAATCCTTCGATCCTGCGGGCCCAGACGTTCGTCGAATCGCAAAGCAACCGACGAGAACGGCGATGACGAATGCGCGGACGGGATTATCGACACACCTCGGGATGGGAACAGCGACGTGGCCGAGGGGCGAGTCCGAGCAATCCGCTGCAGAGCCAGCATTCTTTTGGGTGGATTGATAAGACGACGATTCGATCCAGTGTTGCAAATCTTGCCTGTGATATAGATTCGCAGGAGTCTGGTTGTTCGTGGGCTGGTTTCAAACAAGGGGATGATGACAATAACAGTACTTTTTATGATTCGAAATGGCGTGAAGTATGAATTCCCAAAAAGAAGAATTCTCGTTTTCGATCATGATTCTTGCTTACTGCTTGTTGATCGATCTGTTGTCATTTCGTGTCGTGTTTCGCACCGTACGTACCGTACTGAAACCTAGCGTAACTACAGTTCGACTGTTCGCTTCGGGTACGAGTAAAGTAGAAGTAACCGTTACGTACCATAACGTACCATAACGTACTACGTACCGGTACGATTAAAACAAGCATATTCGCCTTGATTGGATTGAATCAATCGAGTCAAAAATATTTGAATCGTTCGAGTCGTCGATCTTTTCAACGGTGATCATGGCACCCTACCAGGTACGAGCCCTACCGGTACCGTAATAAAACAAGACTCGACTCCGTCCCTCGGCCGAGAAGAAGGGTGACAGATTCATTGTTTACAGGAATTCCTTCTACCGTACTTCGTAACTCGTAAACTGTAGCACGAGTACGAGATACGAGATACGAGGTACGAGAACTCTAAACTCTACAGGTACGACCGGTACGGCGAGAATCCAAACCGAAAAAGGATCTTTTTTATTTTTTACTGAACAGTATTTGAGCGACACAATATTATGGATGCATTCGGATTTGATTGTTTCGACTTGACTCTCATTGTTGAGACCCACCCCATTTGGAAGCAACAAAGACCCCACTTAGCTAGTACACCGATCGAATCGCTAATTGTTTTAGTGAGACATCGATTTGGAATTAGATACGTGTAGCCGACGAAGACGAAGAAGCAAAAGCAGTGAAATAATTCTGCGTAAGAAAAGCCCCTCCGCCATATATATTGATTGCATTGTTTTAGAGCGTTCCAAGAGAAGGAGCAACTCAAGATGCTAGAAGGCTTCGAGCTATGGGTGCCCCCAACGGTGCCAAATTATAAGGATGAAATGCCATACTACGACATTCTGGGCACCGACGCGCAAATCGTTCAATTTCCGGTGCGTGCCGGTCGACAGATCATGTGCTTTTCGGGTGCCATGGCCTACATGAGCGAAGGTGGGTTTTTGCTCGTTCGGTTTTGGATAGAGTCGACTTTCGATCAATGCACGTTCGTTGTCTCACACCTCCCTCTTGTTCTGCCACTCACTGCACAAAAGGAATGAAGATGGAGTGCAAGCTAGCGGGGCTCGGAAAGACCTTTGGCCGTTTAGCCGGTGGTGGGTCCCTCTTCCAGATCACCTACACCAATGACAGCACCGAAGACGGCTATATTGGAATGACGCCCGACTATCCCGGTGTCATCGTCCCCATCAACATGGCGAAGGCAGGAAAGGTGATCGCCCTGCGAGATTCCTTCTTGTGCGCCACCGTTGGGATGGGAGAGACCATGACGGACGTTGGTGCGGGCTTCAACCCAGCTTCTTCGGCCCTGGCTATGTGCTGCAGTGGCATGGATTGTACGTAGAGAGCCTTTGCTATCTTGTGTCGGTTCTTCTTGCGGGAAAATTCAGCATCTGGATCCMGGAATCCTGCAAAACACATTGTTGCCTTTCCGACAACTCACTTGGTTATGGTTTCGTTTGTCATTGTTCTTCCATGCTTTTGGTTTCTGTGTTTATTCTTTTTTCCTGATTTTGCGTCAGTCATTGTCCAAACGGTCGAAAACGGAGAATGGGCTTTTTTGATGGCCATGGGAACGGTCATCAAGAAGACTCTAAATCAAGGAGAGACCTTACTGGTAGATGGAAAGAGCATCTTGTGCTTCGAGTCTTCTGTCTCGGTGGATGTTCGGCCGGTTGGAGGTATTGCTGCAATGTGCTGTGGCGGCGAGGGAATCTTCAATACCGAACTCACGGGTGAGTAGCGAGCTTCTGTTACGTTGCTAGTGCTGCAAATAATGTATCTATGTCAGTGTGAGAGAGCTATGACGATGGAAAGAGTCTTGTTTCATGCGTGTCCTTGCCTTATAATCAATTACTCCTTTCTTTCAAAATTTATCAGGCCCAGGGACCGTTCACTTGCAGTCGATGTCTATTGACAAGCTGCGAATGCTTTTCCCTCCCAACGTACAATCAAATAACCCAGACGATGGCGGCGACGGTGGTGAGTGAACTGGATTCACGGGCATCAAATTTCTGTGTATTTCTGTGTTTTKTCAGCCAGCCAATGGCAAAGAATGAACCAGGTTGTCGTTGCATTGGATTTTCCGCTTCTGTGGTACGGCATGGTGACCGGGACTTGAGCAAGAAATGAACAACCAAGGCTTGTTTTCGATTGATTTTGGGTTGGAGCTAGTTTGGTTTGAGCGATGAAAATGAAATATTGAACCAGATCGAATGTCAGGTGGCATTGCATGAATGAGCGAATGTGAACGTAATCCCAAAATGAATCCAAAAAAATCAACCATGGATCCTACAGTGATGTTTGTGCAATCGCATCAAGAACAAAGAAAGCTGTTTGATTTCTTTTTTAATAATTTTATCAAGGAATTCTGGTCTCGAATCAAACTGCTCAATAAGACGACATAGATTGTTTGTAGCGTTTTGAAACAATACTGTGAAATTGAATCCGTCTGTTCGTTTAATTGCATTGGAAAATATAAAACAAATCATTGTGTCGTAACTTCATGAAAAAACTATGAAATATGCATGTTTTCGGTTTTTGTTGTACATTTGATTCCTATGATTGTTCTTTTCCAGGCCCACAGGGGGCAGCATAGAAAAGAATGGGGATATCTTTCCTGGTAGAATTTATTTACCGGTTGATTTCAACGATTCGTTGAAAACCAGAATTTCATGCATCATGACGTTCATGATCAATCGTCCAAGTGGGTCGTCGACCACAAGATGAGGTTGCACGTGTTTTGAATGAGACCGCACATTACGAAAGATCCCTGCAGCGCCTTACCCCGAATGTTCTTTCTTGGAGTGAAATTTTCGAATCTTTGCGACACTCCAAGGCGACGACGACGGACAAGAATGCAACTTCTAGAGAACAAGAAGATTGCTGCCAAGATTGCGATCGACAACTTTCGATAAATGTTCGTCACGGATGACACAATTGTCTCGGATACGGGTCGGGCACTGTTTCAACGAGAATGATCGAGCACGCCATCGAAGCAAGTGGCATCACAGTCGCGTGATTGGCCATACCCGAAGGAAATGATTCATATGTTTAATCCTTCACGGAGAACATGGATGTGGTTGTGGCTGAGCCTACACTGCGGTATATCTGTTAGACGCACTCACTGCAGTTCAATTTGAAGTAGATGGCCAAGGCTCAAAGCTACGGCTTGCGGCACAAATTGTACTTCTACTAGATGACATTCGCTTTGGACCACTTTTGAACCTGTTCGTCCTTTTTTACGAAAACCACTCCCATGCTGCAGCTGCAACAGAAACAGTGAGACAGATGTCGACTCGCGGATTTTAGAGTACAGTACCGTACGGTAAGGTAGAGTGCGTACCGTACTTCATTGGCTTGGCATCAGATTTTTTATCACCTCTTTTTGTGAATAATCTCGTCTCAGATTCTGAAAACAATATCGTCCGTACGGCGACCGTATGTTTTTTTTAGAGAACGTGACCGCAAATCTTTCGTCTATTGCACGTGATTTAATCTCACATCATTTCTACGTAAGTTTCTCTCCCGCTTTGTCAGCCATACGGTACGCGGTTGGACAGTGTTCCAAAATTGATGCACGTTCCACCAATTTTTTTTTTAATTTCCATCATTGCGACTCCCCAGAACCTCGTAGATTTTGCGTTGCTTCCGGCATAAAGTAAATTAGACACCGAATTACTCGATATCCACCATGACCTCTTTCAAAGACTCGGTAAGTTCGAAGTTTGCTGTGGAGCGTTATGAGCGCTTGGTAGGGAGTACAGAGAAAGAGGTCAAATACAATGCTTGAGTTGCGATGAATGGAGTTGACCGTCACGGATTGGCCGACGACATCGCGGCGTCCGAAACTGTTTGTGCCGATTGACAAGTAGATACTGTTGCTAACAAATTTTCCAACTGACGGTTTGATGAAACTAATGAAAATTTTGTTGACCAAATGGAAACAAACGACTCCGCGTTTGAAATGGTGCGAAATCAAATTTGGGAATGTTATGACTTTATGGAACTGGATATCAGGAATTCAAAGGACTTGTCTCCCTTGCGGATCACGATCCTGAATTGTACGACTTGATCGAACAAGAAAAGAACAGACAATGGCGTTCGTTGGAATTGATTGCCTCGGAAAACTTTACTTCCAAGGCTGTAATGGAATGCTTGGGATCAGCTTTGACGAACAAGTATTCTGAAGGTCTCCCCCACGCCCGATACTACGGAGGTAACGAGGTTGTTGACCAGGTCGAGATTCTTTGCCAACAGCGTGCGCTCGCAGCCTATGGATTGGACCCCGAGAAGTGGGGCGTCAATGTCCAGCCTTACTCTGGGTCCCCTGCCAATTTTGCCGTCTACACCGCCCTCCTTCGCCCGCATGAACGAATCATGGGATTGGATTTGCCCAGCGGTGGTCACTTGACACACGGGTTTTACACGTACTCGAAGAAGGAAGGAACCCGCAAAGCTGTCTCTGCCACTTCGGTTTACTTCGAATCTCTTCCATACCGAGTTCACCCCGAGACCGGATATGTTGACCATGAGCAACTTGCCCGTGATGCAGGTCTTTTCAAACCTGCCATGATCATCTGCGGAGGATCTGCTTACCCCCGTGACTGGGACTACGCCAAATTCCGAGAAATCGCTGATGCCAACGGGTCCCTTTTGATGATGGACATGGCGCACATTTCCGGACTGGTCGCCACTGGAGAGCAATCTTCTCCTTTCGACTATTGCGATATTGTGACAACCACAACTCACAAGTCCCTTCGTGGACCCCGTGCTGGAATGATTTTCTTCCGTAAGGACGAACGTGGATTCGAAAACCGCATCAACCAAGCTGTCTTCCCCGCCCTCCAAGGAGGTCCGCACGAGCATCAAATTGCTGGTGTTGCCACCCAGCTCAAGGAAGTAGCCACACCTGAATTCAAGGTTTACAGTCAGCAGGTTAAGTCCAACGCTGCTGCCCTTGCGAACCGTCTTACCTCCAAGTACGGATACAAGATGGCCTCGGGAGGTACCGAAAACCACTTGGTCTTGTGGGACTTGAAACCAAACGGAATCACTGGATCAAAATTCGAAAAAGCCTGCGATCACGTCTGCATCACCCTCAACAAGAACTGCGTCCCCGGTGACCGATCTGCTGTCACCCCCGGAGGTGTCCGTATTGGCGCTCCAGCTCTTACAACCCGTAAGATGTGTGAAGAAGATTTTGAACAGATTGCCGAGTTCTTGCATGAGGTCTTGGTTGCATCTCTTGCCATTCAAGAGAAGTCCGGTCCTAAGCTGAAGGACTTCGCTGCTTTGCTAGAGGGCGACGCTACCCTCAAGGACATCCGCGACCGCGTCAACAAGTTTGCCACTTCCTTCCCCATGCCCGGTTTCGACCCCAAGGAAATGAAGTACACCGACCCTTCTGGTCCTTAAGCAAAAAGGGAAAATATGAATTAGACCAGAACACGAAGATCATGTTCTACTGAAGTAAGTAGAATTTAGCGGTCAATCGGTGGACCGCAAAATCAAATGATCTATCAATTGGCTTTACTCATCACAAGGGCAGTGAGAATAATATATAATAGAAAAATCCATGTAGTTGAAAATAATTAAAATGAGCCAATCTTCAGATTAATGATGACAAATAGATGTGCTGATGGTTTTTTTTTTCGATGTGGACTAGTACTACTAGATGATGACAAAGTTGAATGGATAGAGGTGGTCTTTGAAGAAGGAGAATAAAGAAATTAATCACTTCAAATTCTCAAAACAATGGATGAGAATACTTTTCCACCCTGGCATTCACTTATTGTTTATGGTAAATTGAAGCAAAAACCAGCAGTATTGGGTGATTCMACTTCATCGAGATGGTCCAAAAGTCTGCATGGTATACTTTAAACTTTTTACTAGTTAAACAGGAATCATTAAAAACAGGGTCCCAACAGTCATTTTTTGGCGCTCTTGGTGGACTCTTATGGGAATTTGGAATCTCAACAGAAATGACTAAGACTGGGAAAACGCGCCTGCTCTTTTTTGGGTACTAAGTAAAACATGATTTTTTTACTAGTAGTACTACTAGTAGCTAGCAGTAAAACGAACAAACAAATCTTTCAAACTCATAATTGCATCATCCTAACTATTAGACCATACTTTTCTTCCAGCAAAAAAAAGTGACGAGACAATGAGTGTTATCAATACCCTTTCCATATATTGGATGACCAAGCAAGCATAGGGATCAATTGGTGGAGGAATGGGAAGGAAAACAAAAGGCCCCTGAGGAGAGGCATAGAAGGGACAGAAGAACTCTCCACATTGCAATCCATAGGTATGTCAACTCCCTGTTTGTCTTCCTCTTCTAGTCAGGGAATGACCAAGCACTCCTTAACTGCTGTGGCATAGACCACAGGGTCTTCAGAGATCTCCTTTAGCTAATAGTCCAGATTTCAACAGGTACACAGTTGATAAGAACAATGAGGTTGTTCTTCTTCCCCCTTCCACTTGGAGTGAAAAGAAGAAGGGGTAGCCTACAGAAGCAGATGCAACTTGTTGCTATCTTGGACTACTACTAGTAGTGCTCTTCTGGTATAAGACACTAGTAGGGTCTGTTTCCAGGGAAAAAACTATGGCATTTGGTCTTACATCCACGATGATGTACAAATGGCTCAAGTTCTACACAAGAATCCTGCTGTCAGTGCTTCATAAACATCCACTTGCCATGGTCAGTCTGCCAAGTGAGCAAGAAATCAACAAGTATGTTAGAGCAAGTGGAGCAAAACATCCAAGAGTTGAAGAACAATTCATCTGGGGAGCAGCAGGTGGGCTCAAGAAGGTTGAGATAGTAGTACAGTCTTCAGAGGACTGGCTCAAGCAATGGATCTTCTTCAATGGATAGAAGGCAAAAACTTCACATAAATGGAATATGTCTTTGCACCAGACGGTAGGATTGGTATTGGGTGCTTCAACTGGCCAGACATGTGGCATGATAGTGCCATTAGCGACTATGGCGTGTATGACAAGATGGCCTGGTGAGTGGACAGAGACTGTGCTGGAGGGTCAAAGGTTGTTGTTGATTCAGCTTTTGGCTTGCTAGACAGGGACTTCCTCATTCAGAGTTCACAGACATATCCTAAGGATGAAGACAGTCCCCTATTGAACAGGGACGCAACATCACTAAGAGAGATGTCAGAGTGGGGGATGAGGATGATTCAAGGACAGTTCTACTAGCACACAATTTACATCACTATTAGATAGTCACTCCTGCAGCAGGTTATGACACCCTTCCAATAAAAAATCATCACCACCATGGTGATCTTTTTATGGTGTGCTGTCTCTTAACACGACTCTACCAACATTCCATCGTTCACATGCCTTTGAACATCAAATTGTCATTGCACATACAACACAACGACTACCAACACAAATCAACATTCATTGCCTGAAACAAACAGAATCGTTTGTTTCACCATACTCACCATTGTTGATGCCCAAATATTTTTTCCACCACTGTTTCAACAACAAAAATCATGATTCAAGACATACACTTTTATTTGTCAAAATACATTCGGCGTTAACACACCCATCATACTTTTTTAACTCCCACGAACACTACTGGCAAGAGAAGAGGACATCAAGATGCACCAAGACCTCAAGAGCTTTCTGGTACTTCCAACCAGGGAGGGAGCTGTCTCCAGTTTCAAGCCAGGCATTCTTTTGATGAATCCCATGGTCAAATGGCTGTGGTTGAATATGAAAGAACAGCTTGTTAGACACACAACAATTCTTGCAAGCTGGACTAACTTTGGGACAATTGGATTTCCAATAGGTGCCTTTGTTTTATTTTTTGAACCACCATGAGCCCCTTGCCCTTACCAATGGGGAGGATCTCCTCTTTGATGAGAGTCATGAGTAATTAACAATAGAAGCTCTGCTTCTGAGCAGTTTGTAGTACTGGCCTTACAAGCCGGCCCCTCTTCTTTTGGTTGTACTCTTTGGTGAGGGACTGGCATCGGCGGAGGCAAGCGATCCCTGTTACAACAACAAGGAGGAATAGTCGTAGTAGAAGGACCAGTCATGATCTTTGCTTGGGGAATGAATATTGTGAGAGGGATCTCCCCCCCCCTCCTTGTCTCAAGGCCTGATGCTTAAGAAAAGACCTCCAGCATCATCTCTCTTTGTTTCAATCTAAGATATATACTAGTAGTAGCTGTGACTAAGACAGGGGGGGATATTGTTTTTGTTGTCTGCTTTACTATGATCACCATAGGGCCGTTGCTTTCTTAAAAGGAGCCTTCTTTATTCAGTCTGCAATTTTGCGGGTCATTTAAGTTGAGTGCTATAACAGAGTGATTTTCATTCTTGGATTCCCCCAGACTAGATTTCAGCTGTTTGTCAAGGGTGAATTGAGCATTGAAAGAGAGTCTAAAAATTCGGACAACTTGGTCTATTTTTTGTCTGTCTGTCTGTCTGTCTGTCTGTCTGTCTGTCAAAAAGTAGATATTTCTACGCTACGTACCGGTATAGAAAGTTCAATTGTTATTTGTTCGTAGTATTTACTTGTACCGTACGGTAGTATGGTAAGAATATGGTAAGAAATCAGGGGACGTGACTTCCCTGTCTTTTATTGGGGGAAATAGGGCCAGTTTTTCATGTTTACTTTTCCCTTGCCAACCACTGACGTTCAAAGTAATTCGTGATTCGTGACACGGCAAGTCAGCATCCTACGGTGTGTACGGTAGTATGTTCACATACTGTCCAGTACATCAGTAGAAGTATTTCATCAGAGCATCTCATCTCTCATCACATACCTCTGTCGAAGAGCTTTTCTATTTTCCAGTTTTCTCCCGAGCAATCAGTACAAGCAACAAGAAGTAGTCCTCAATAAGTTGATTATCACTGGCATTGAAAATATCGCAAGGGCGAAAGAAATGCATACGATATGAAAAGGGCAACAAAAAGGATACAAAGTATTGCCATGACAGCTTTTTTGTCGACGTTAACTCTATCACGATGTTTGACTGTACAATCATGGGTGTTACTTCCTCCGCAACGCGCTCTGAAAAGCCGTTTGGGCGGTACGATGAAGCCTCGTATGGCATTAAATGGAAATATTAAAAAACCAACGCCTTCGATCCTCTCTATGGTAAGCACTAGCGCTACCAGTATTAACGGCGGAAACGGCGTATCGAAAGAAGATCGAGCACTTTTGGCTCGAGCGTTGGAGCATGCAAAGCTTGGATTTGGGCATACATTTCCCAACCCAGCTGTCGGTTGCCTGCTGGTACGAGAAGACACTGGTGATATAATAGGTTCCGGCTTTCACCCACGCGCGGGATCCCCACATGCCGAAATATTTGCGTTGTTGGAAGCCGCGGGTCACGTGGAGAGTGGGATTGCGGCGGCAAAAAATGTTCTTTATGGAGACGTAGGCGAAGGGAATCTGCAGGAACTCATCGATACATACAAAGGAACATCAGAAGATGATGCTATCAGTGATGGATCCGAAAAGCTCTTCGGGAATGCCTTCGCCGATATCCCTGTCACAGCCTACGTAACATTGGAACCATGCTGCCATTACGGAAAGACACCACCATGTGCAGCCTCTCTGGCACTTGCTAAGGTCAATCGTGTTGTAGTGGGCTTTCGGGATCCAAATCCCCGAGTAGATGGAGGTGGTGTCAAGGTGTTGCAAGATGCAGGAATCGATGTCGACATGGCCAAAGACAAGGGATGCGCTCGTATCGTCGATTCATTTGTGAAGCGGATATTGCCCAAGAACTACGACTCTGAAAATTACTCTCATGTAACAGGCCAGATGCGTCGTGCCTTGAGGAAAATGGCTGGTCAGCAAAAGATGGAAAACACCTTGCAGCAAGTCGGATGGAGCGCAAAATCAAAAGCTACCACCGAAGACGCAGTAGACGAATTAGTGCTTCCACCAGAATGGATCGAACACCTCGATGCCCTCCTGTGGCAGGAAGAACTGGTCAACATTCGACTCAACAAGGCCGTTGGAAAAAAGAAACTTGCGAAACAGCTTGGCAATCGGATTGCCTCTACGCTAGGAGCCCATGTGGCTCAAGTGGTAGGTCACACAGTCCTCTTATACCGTCCAGGAATTCGTCCCGTATTGGATCTGGAGGAACTCGTCAGGACACAAAATGTCGACGACGAATAAAACTAGGAATGGAAAGCCATTGAAATTTCAGCTATTTATATAGCGATGTTGTTTTCAACTTGAAAATAAAATAAAGTCATGAACCATTGAAAATAATTGTTTCAGAGTAATCAACAAGAGTGTGATCGTTTAGTGCCTATGCTGTACTGTTTAGAGACGATGTCAAGTCGACTTTCGATTTGAATGCTGGAGAAATGTCATGTGAGACTTTTTCTGCCTATCTATTGGGTACCTTTATTTTCCTTCGAAGCATCTCTTTGTGCACAAACGAAGCATGACTGATTGATTGGCTGATTCAGCAATTCGTCATTCCTGATACCCATGACATCGCTGTTGTTGAACCGATATGTCCGCTATTCGGTCAAAATGGAGAGTCTGTGCTGAATTCGTACTCTTTCTTCGTGATGGGGTGCGTGAATTTGATATATTTGGCGTGGATGCAGGGAGGCAACTTCTTTGCATTTACCGACTCATTTAGCAGCAGTTGGGTTTCGTCATCCGCTCGGTTGGGATTGGGAATCAATTCGTTCAATTCGGCTGGTGTCAAGCCACCGTTCGGCAAGGCTTCGCCGTTTATTCCGTACACGTTGTCACCAATAATAGGATGTCCAAACGCGGCCAAATGTACATTGATCTGATGGTATCGTCCAGTAATACTCGTCAATGTCACTCTCGTTACTGGAAAGCCTTGTAAAAACTCTCGCGATACAACCTCATACTTGGTAATGCTTTCTTTGGGGCCCTCCAGAATCTTTTTTCCAACATCCTCTGCTGTCAAGTCAACCAGGGCCCATTGATGATCATCAGTAGAAATTCGAACAAAGGGTGGGCATCGGTAATCCCTCATGACCGGAAGATTGATTAACCCGTCGTCCTTTTCAATGTGTCCCGCAACGAGGGCCTCGTATCTCCTGTCTACCTTTCTGGATCGAAAGACACCGTTGAGTTCCCGAACAGCGTTCTTATTTTTGGCCATTATAATCAATCCCGAAGTGTCCATTCCCAACCTATGGACAACCATGTGATCACCGGTTGGCAAGCTATTTTTCACATTTGCATGAACGCTAGCCGCTAAGGAAGGATTGTCATTCTTGCCTGGAACTGTCAACACACCGGAGGGTTTGTCGACGACTAAAATATTTTTATCTTCATGAATGATGACCAGGTCCTGGTATTGAAGATTAATACAATTGCAGGTTAGAAATAAGTGTCCAAGAGAAAGGGATAATGCTGGAAACGAAAAGTGGCATCCGAACGAATCAAGTCTCACCTCTTTTTCAAGTTGCTTGGACGTTTGATCCTTCAGTCGCATTTTGGCAAGTTGTTTCTCCAATCTAGAATTGATCAGCTCTGCAGTGAGCGGTCCTTCGTAATCCTCTTTGTCTGCTTCGAGAACCTCAGCCGACACGGTCTCTTCAAGCGGTGCCTCCACAAGAACTTCAACAGAACTGTATGTTTTGGTCGTCGATTCTTGGCGGCGGAAAGAAGGAGTGAAGGCCGATCCGCCAGACATCGCAATGGCAAGTAGTGCTGCTGTTGTGGAATATTTCATTGTGTTTTTCTGTTTGTGAATCGGATCAGAATGGTATGGAAAGATAAGCACGCCTTTTGCGAAATAGATCACTTCGGTTTTTTGTGCAATGGTTCTGTATTACTAATAATAATCGAATTGTTCTGTTGTTCCTCCCAGGGAATGTTTTCGAAAAAGTTGATGTGTTGATTCAATAAAAATATTTCAGTGTTGCATCAAACGACAGACCGACTGACTCGTTGTTGGTTCTTCTTGTATGTTCTTACTGTACAGTAACTACGTCAGTTCTTAGTTTTCAACCTCGTTGATTGTATTGTGGCCAGTCATTCTGGACGATTATTATGTTTCAAGCGAGATAATGGTACGAGTTCTCGTAATGATTACTAGTAACGCGTACGTAGCGTTCGTTAGTGGCGTTAGATACGTGGGAGAGGAACGAGGAAACCAAGATGTTGTAATTCGTACTGTGATTCTTCTACCGCAAGTCGTCTGACTCGTACCTACCGTACCGTACAGCTACGACCCCTGCCGTACGAGTACCGTACAGTACGTACGATAGGGTAAGGGAGATCAGTATCTTACGATTTGGATACTACGAGTGCATTTTCGCATTTCGAACATTCTGTGAACTGCGATGCTACTATATTCAGGGGTATAACAATCAGACTAATGTAATTTTTAAATTCAGCATTTCATAGTTCGCCGATATGACTCGGCTGTTGCAACCAGAGGAAGACGAAAATACCTTACTCCGTTGGCTTCGCAAATAGTGTTTAGGAAAAAAGCTTGGAGACAATCCTTATTGGGAGTAAGAACGAGTATGACTAAAACATAGAAAGGGGACCTTGGCGTGCGAAGACACCAGGGGTTCTACCCGGTGAAATCGCCGGCTTCTTCCTTGTAAATCTGTTCAACGGTCTTGTTGGAAGGATATTTCTCTTCTGCTTCCTCCAATCGGCTTTGGTAAACATCTAGACCATGGATGGACAAAGCATTTATATTGAACTGTGACATGGCGGTATGCGTCGCAGAGGCACCGTAGCCAAGTTCAAGGATGCCCTTTTCAGCAAAAGATAAATTGACTCCGTTCGCTCTAAATTTGTGAGCATCGTCCAATTTACAGTGTTTCCCAATGACAGGGACCCACTTGATCCAACCTGGAACTATCCCTGGCACCACATCTCCATCGTTTGAAACCCTGATGTGTCGTAGGAATCCTTTCTTTTCTAGCTCCTGATATTTCTTACCGAATGCTTCGTTTCCAATGAGGGGAGCAGCAAACGTAATTGCTTTAATCTGACTAGGAATGTGCTGCGCACTGGGGTCATTTCTGCTTTTCAAATCCGCMAAGTGGTAAGAAAAAAGATTTGCAAGGCCGCCACCTAAACTATGTCCGGTGACGTAAATGCCATATTCCTTCGTGATCTTGGGTTTGGGGTTCGTAGCTTCGTCGTCAAGTTTATCATCCGGGTCGAAGGCCCAATCAATAGACGATACGAGACGTTTCAAGTACGATTTTTCATTCGGATCGAGTGGACGTGGTGTGACAAGATAATCCGTAAAACCTGTATGTGTCGCGGGTTTATCCTCGTCAGCTCCCGTGAAAGCGGCGTGATCAGGGAACATATCTTTGTGATTAAGATCGAAATTCAGATTGTGACCCCAATCTTTGGTCCCGATCGTGCCACGAAATACCACGCAGAGCCATTTTTTTGTGTGATTCACAAGCAACCCACAAGTCAAGCCACCTTCTGACGTGCTGAACGCGTCATCCTGAAATAATTTCGAGAGGCAACAACAACGGATGTAAGGTCGTGTGTCAAAATTTCTCGTCAAAAAGTTACCAACACTGAACAATTATCATCATGTTACTGAATACGTGACGGTACCACCATACACTCACGTAGTCAATGATCTCAACATCCTGTTTCAGGTCGATGTTCATCTGCATATCACGCAAGAATTCGAAATCAGTGTTATCCAAGGATTCTGATTCATCGAATTTGATATCGCCTCCGTCTAGCTTGAAATATTTGCGATTAAATTCGTTGTCTAAGCTGAAAAACTTCATAATCGCTTCGGGAGTCACAGAATACGAGAAATTGCGATCTGGATGTTTCTGTTGCATACCACTGTCGGTGATGATCAACTCTGGATTCTTGAACTCCACTTGTTTTGGTGGAGGTGGACCAAACCAATCAAAAAACCCTCTCCCGGAGGCTGATTCTTCGTACTTGGAATCCTTGACGTTTGGATCGTGAATCCGAACGATATCGCGAATGGTATTGAAGGTATAGACAAACTGGAACGATATCGCGAATGGTATTGAAGGTATAGACAAACTGGGCGATATCAAGCATGCCATGACCAAGTCGAAAGATGTCGGCTTCGTCACCAACGCTGGCTTTGGCACATGTATATTTTTTCTGGGGGACCGACATGATTACTTGGTTTGCAACATGAAATATTCTATTTTGTGTGCGATTTGTGATGAAATGATTTTAGAAGCCGATAGATTTCATTACGTGCACCGTGCTGTATTTGCAACCCGACCAGAGAAGCGAAATTTCGATTACTCAAATGAACATCATGATAGCTAGTAGCACTGGGTGTCACAATTCAACTTCACCTGACGTACAGTGCGTGCGTACAGCCCTCTCAACCACAAAAAATATCAAAAAGAAATGTCAATTTCCATCATTCTTTGACTCCTTGGACCTGCGACATTCTTCAGAATGTCACATGAAGCGATGGATAAGTGGAGAAGTTTTGGACAATTTATCTAGTCTTTTTCATTGACAATCAGAGATATAATTGCAGTGGCTATCTGTGATGCGAAAAATTGGAACTTTAACAGAATGTTGCGAGCGAAAAATATCCAAGCACTTAATAAATCAGATTTTTCATCTTAAAAGACGGAACACTTTACGGAACATAACGCAATCCGCTGCTACAAAGGGAAAAAATTGTCGCTACCTGTACCTCCCAGAGTGCGATTGGTTTGGATTTGAACCGGTGCACTCTCCCTTTAGAGCAGGAGCCGAGTCCCGTTCCGCAAAACAGCGCATTGTCTGCGCTATCATGCTGCGAGGCATATTGCAAAGCGGGGTGGAACGCTGTACGACCGAATTGGAAAACTTTCTGTCCACGAAACCCGATTTTAAAAAAACGGAATTTGACTGACGAAGGCCTAGTAATGGTCGGGATTGCAGGCTGCGTCGTTCGCCCTTGCTATTCTTTTTGTACACCGCTATCCCAGGAAATGCGATGATTCTGTGTAAACTTACCGCGATTCAACCGAAGCAAGACATTACTATCCATGTTGCCATGGCATCGCTTTCACCATGTGTCGATGAATTATCGCGGCGTCGAAATTGTTTCTTCAAGGTTATCAAAACATCATTTGGTATTGAAAGAAAAATAATATGTATCGAGCGGGCATGGCTACAAATGTCACAGATCGTATTTCTCAACGCAATCGTCTTCAGATCTCATGATACCCTAAATGATTAGAGACGCATGTCGCAAGTCCCATAACTAGAAGTAGAAATACGGTACCAAGTACTGTTGTCCGAACAAACGAGAGATAAACCAACGTGTACCCTACATTATGAGGTAAAGGGTACGTACGGTACCGTACTTGAACCTGGCACCGTACGAGCAACGAGCACGAACGTGTAATATGCATGTACGAGTTACCGTACTGTATTCACTTAGACTGAGTTTTAGTAAAAAGGTACTTCTACCATACTGCACATTGAATTCTGAATTCTGGCACGTACGAAGTACTCGTACCTACCATACCGGACAAGTACAATAGGTTTTAGTACAAGTACTTATACGTTAAGTACGTACATATGGTACGTATTATAGTATAGTTTCGTTCGTTCGACGCATTGCGGTACAGATTGCGAAATGTATGTATGCTCTTTAGTGTGGTATGAATACGTGTTTACAATAAAGAGTGAGTGAGTTGAGTGGTGCTGCTTATTGCTGCTGTCACTCACTATTCACTCGTGATTTACTACGTGGTATTTGTACTGCCTTACCGTACACAGATTACAGATTACTACACTTCTTAGGAAATACAGTACTAGAAGTATTTGGGTATGTCCGGTACGTACCTCCGACCATGCTTACTCATAAATCGTACGATGTACGATACTCGTTCGAAGCACGAAACAGACATGAAGAGCGGTGTCAGACAGCTGTTTGAGATTTCAAATTAGTGATGTTTGGCAGCTTTCTGTTGCGAGAAGCATTCGTTCTTGCTCATTCGTACGAAGTACCGTACTGAACTGAAGTACTGTACCATGTACCATATTGTAGTACGAGTACCCGTAAGTATCATACCGTACGGTACGGTACGCAGTATGTACTCCAATACTGTAGTGATGGACCGGACGGACGGAACCCTCAAAGAATCGAATTGTACGGTACGGTACGCACTGGTGGTACAGAGTACCGTCCGTTAGTAGCAACTAGCAACGGTGTTATCGGAAAGTTAGTGTTCTTTACAAGCACCTTCGAAGTTATCGGCAATATCTGTTTTGCCGAGAGGATTCCGACGGCAAGGACCAGAAGACATCACCGAAAACGCAAACGATAAAGAACCAGGCATGGAAATTCTGTTGTACTGTACGAAGACCGATACAAAACAAAACACTTGTGCTTATCTGAATCATAATCTGCCACTTGGCGGTCTCGTAGTTTCGAATAATATCTTTCTTCAACAATAGGAACGGGGGGGGACAACTGCTGAGTGATTTAAACTTTCAATAAAGCTTGTTTACGCTGTTACTCAGAAACGAGAGTCACTGTTACCGACTGACCCTTGGTATAATACAGCACTGCGTTTTCCTCGGAACAGGCGATGAAGACGCTATCTGTGACCTCACCTGGTCTACTACTACTCTTCGCGGCATCATGTCTTTGTCTCGCCCATTGGATGTTGTTATTCTGCTTCCATGTTTCTGTCTCGGCATTAGAGATAGTCCCACACAGTTTAAACGGAGGTCGGTCGTTGATGAATCTACCAAAAACCGACACAATTCCAACACGAATGTTTGGGCTTGCAGGTGACAAATGCAATCTGACGAGGCGGCAGCGTTGCGACCATCGGCGTCGGCATCTAAGTCATCGTTTTTCCATGGCAATGCGGTTGTCGGCTGCAAGCAATGTCGATAGCGAAGAAGTTCGAAAGCGAAACTTGGAACAGCTCGACAAACTGCGAACGCGGGATCGCAGTTCCCGCAAGATAGCACCTAGCGAATTAAAGATTGTATTTGAAGATGATCACATTGTGTGCGTCAATAAACCTCCGGGAGTCTTGTGCGTACCCAGCGAGGAAGGCATACCGACGCTGGCGCAAACTGTGTTCGAAACCATCTCGCACCAGCAAGGCTCACTAGATCGAATGGTGGTGCATCGTCTCGGTATGGACACGTCTGGTCTAGTCGTCTTTGCCAAAACTATGGAGTCTCTGAGGGAGATGAACACATTGTTTCGAACGAGGAAAATCACCCGAAGGTACGAGGCTCTCGTGTGCGGGCACCTTGCAAACGACACAGGGACAATCGATCTGCCACTAATGAGAGATTATGTGAGACCACCCTTCATGAGGATATCCACGGACGAACACCAAAGAATCCTTCTGGATCTAGACGATGCGATTGTCGGCAAAAAACTCCTCGAGGCACCAAAGGCTAGCAGAACAGAGTACGAAGTAATTGCTAGGGAAACCTTTCTGGACACGAGATTGCCGGTAACACGGGTGCTGCTAACCAGTGTCACTGGCCGCACACATCAGTTGAATGTGCACATGGCCGCAATTGGACATCCAATCGTTGGCGATCGTATATATGGGGTGGATGGTGACGCGGTCCCGAATGGTGGCCTTGAACCATGGCACATGGAAAATACTGGTGGCAATAACCAAAGCGTGTCGAATACTGGAGTAGCTAGCAAAACAGAGCTAGAACGGTCAATAGGAGATAAGGCATCCAATATGTGTGTCCATGCAAAGAGTCTCTCCTTCCAGCACCCAATGCAGTCTCCAGAAGATGACCCACTGCATTTTGAGTGCGAGGCTCCATTTTAAAATTTGCGGTTCTGGATTGTTGCAATCTTGTATGATGTTCACAAAGGTCAAAACTCTACTTAGTGTACTTGTATAATATAGTATTGACGAGATTGCAACAAGGAGGGGATAAAATTGACTATCTTCTTACAAATATGTGAATAATTGATTTGCACACTAATCCAAAGGCTTCCAACACTAAATTGATGTTACCCTCATAAGCTTGGAACACAATACAAAATCGAAAAAGGTAGTTCTCAAATATTCTGGTGGGAAAGACCCAATTCTGCTCCTTTTTTCCTAGCAGACAAGTTATTTCCAAACCATGCTGAAAATGGGGAGCAACACTCTGTAGAGCTCCGTAAAATTTGTAATGAAAATAATGATGGCATCATTGATTTAGTGTTAGGAACCCCTGGATTGGTGCACAAATCAATTGGAGTTGTGGAGATGTTTTCTAATCATATCAACAAAGCAAGAAGTCATTACTATGTCTCCTGACTTGGGACAAAAATGCTCCCACCAGTTGCTCTGACGAGGGGTAGCACCTACCCATTGGAGGAGTTTAGTTGTAGGCAGCATGACCACCTTCTATGCATACTGACAAGACAATGAAAGAAAGATGCTGGACTCAGGAGACATAAGAGGGGTTGGTTCACAGTTTGGATGGATGGGAGTTATGCCACAATTGTTCTCAAGTGCACTACCATGCCAATGAAGGCAAAACCAAACACAGTGCATGCACAATAAGGAAACAATTAAAGTCTTGCAAGCCTTTCTTCTAGTAGCCTTGCCCTTCCTCACTGTTTGGTGCAATTGAGTGTTCTGCCTTAGACAAGTGTTGCAATTATACTATGCCTGCTCAACTGGATCATATCTTATCATCTGCAACACCAGCCTCTGACAAAACTCAAATAGCTTCCACTACTAATCACCAAGGCTCCCATCAGTACACTCTTTGCAGATATAGTATGCAGTAGCAATGACCAACACCTTTGCATGATTAATAGCAGCATGGTAATATTTCCACAATTTTTAACTGGTCCTTGCTCTGGAGATGTAAGCATCAATATGATCCAGTTTCCCATAGGAGTAAAGATAAAGCTCATGAGACTCATTCATTTCAATTCCCCTCAGCAGCTTCTTACCATTCCTCCTGTCCCTTTCCTCCTGATGAATATAAAGAGATGAGGTTAAAATAGAGTTCACTGATCCTAAATTGCAAGCTCCTGTGCTTTGGGATAAACAATGGACTCACCAACTCTTTGTTTTCTGTTTGAATTGCCAGTGGCATTCTTCTTGTGAAAGTACTTCTCAGGAACCTTTGCAGGTAATCTGTTCTTAGCAACTGTTCCTGTCATGATACCTAAGTCTTGCTCTTCAATCCAATCCAAGATGGAATCTGATAGGAAGAAATTGTCAGCTGTGATATGAGGAGGTGATTTCCAAATCTTCCCAGGTCCTATGTTACAGAGAACACAATGTAACATCCACAGTATCTGTCATTCCCAGCCACTCTGGGCTGGATGCAATCAACATCAGACATGAGAAAAGTCTCCCCTGGCTATCATCTTTCCCTTTAGATAGTTAACAAGATTTCAACCAAATCCTTGATACAGCTATCTGGTCTCTTCAATACACAGGTCCAAGCCACCCCTTTCAGTGAAATAGTTGGTGTTGTTGGAAGATAATGCTCCTGTTGTTGTTGCTCCACCTACAACAGGTGATGCTTTGACAGGAGAGCGCCTGATTTCAGGTCTGATCAGTCCCGTTTGACTAAACTCAACACTTATGCGCAATGTGAAGGCGCCCTCCGCCTCATTTTTCCTATCAAATAGACATAATCTACTTAAGGGGCATAGCCTCTTTCTATTTGTGTGGGAGACACACAATAATAAAAATAATGTAACATCGCCAATAATAAAATTTTATTATGCTGATAATAAAATTTTATTATTGTTTTATTAAGCTGTTAATAAAATTTTATTATTGTTTTATTATGCTGATAATAAAATTTTATTAATGAATGTTTTTTAATGCGTCATCGTGGAATGGTCTACTAATTGTACTTAAGTACACATTTTCATGAAGTCAATAATAAAATTTTATTCACGTTTTATTAAATCAATAATAAAATTTTTTTAATGTTTTATTAAAGCAATAATAAAATTTCATTAACTTATTAATAAAAATATTTTATTTAATGGGAAACTCCAAAGAATATGACCTTGATAACCCCCATCCTAAAGAACCATTGGATTGAAGAAATGACCGTTATTTTGAAGGAACTCCGTTAAAAAATTGTGCGCAATTGAGCGAAAACTGAAAATTCTTCATTCGGGCCCTCTCCAGATAATTCTTCACTGGCAAGAAGAACCAAGGGTGGTTCTTCAGCTACTTCAGAAAGAATACCAGCTGGGACACCAGTCAGTGCTTCTCCAGTGTTGGGTGCTGTACCCTCCAAAGCCTCACTTTTAACATAGCCTTGCTTCAGATCAAAGTCCTCCTCCCCAGTACCAAGATTTGCCTTCTGACCAATCAGGATGTGGGCCTGGCATGCCATCTTCACATACTGTGGCATATTTGGATTACCAGTTGAGCTCTTGATCCTCTTAGCTAACAGCTGCATACTTAGTCTTGATGGATGTCTGGCTTCTAAAGAAGGGTCGCAATTTTGGGTGATCATTCACTAGTAGTAGTAGTATGAGATCCCAGTCATCTGCACTAATGGGAAGCCTATCATGGGTGTAGCTCATCATGAGAGTAGTTTGCTGCACCAGCCTTCTGCTGGCCCATATTCCTAGTTTTTTTCATCTTCTTTCTTGTTACTCCAAAAGAATTACAGGGTATTGAAGAATGAGGAGCTCCCTCTCTGAGGGCGGTTTGGCGACAATGAGCTCCCTCTTTGAGGTCACCAGCCTCCTCGTAATGTTGCTCTCTTTGCTGCAACAGAGAATGGAAATAGAAAGTACTGACAAAGAGCACTGATCAGGACATATCTTATGTGTCTTGAAGGCACCTTGTTAGAGGCGCCTCTCTACAATAGATGAGTCTTAAGTTTGTTGATTCTGTCTTAATTTTTGGCGGGCCTTTCTGTTGAATCTTTCTAAGGACTTAAATTTTTGAATTTTGGTGAGTTCCATCATAAAATTTATTATGTTTGATGGGGTCGGTTTGGCCTCAATCAAATGAAATAAAAATTGTTACAGATGTAATAAATTTCTGGTCTATCACCAGTCTATCAAAAGTAGCACATCCATATAACAATGTGAAGAATCGGGAATTACTAGTAGTACTAGTAGTACCTACCACTATGATGAGGATTATTTTATGTCGTCGTTGGTAAATATGATGGTGGTTTCATATTTTACTGTTTGGATATTATGAGAAGAGAAATGAATGGGCAGAAAAGATGTTTTATAATTGTTTTAAACTTTTTTGGTATTTCAATCTTATTTTGTGTAGGACTTTTATTGCAGTCTACACTGGTGAAAAAAATGCACGATTTGGGGGGAAACGGGAAAAAGTTAAAAAGGCGGGACTGTGACAAACGTTAAAGGGGGGGCTCTCCACCTGGAGAAAGGGGACAATTTCCGGAAATTGTGCAATGTCAACATTCAACGTACATCATTTATCTGTAGCAGTACAACTGAACGTGGCGAACCTTTTGAGTTCTCTTGAGAAAAACCTGAATTTTGCTTCTCGCAGAGAATAATTTATTTCTCGTGCGTACTTGTTTGATTGGGTTACCATTCATTCAATCATTTAAGTGGCGAACCCTAGTAAGACAGAAAACTAAGTTTTGCTTCTCGCAAATCGGTACACAAAAAAAGTACGAGAAGAAATACTTCCTATCGAACATCCGGGGGCGTACCGTACGATACCTTCGGTAGGAAAAAATAACTCCTCACGTAATCGGTACGTACCTACGGTAGTATTCCAAAATTTCGAACTCCTCGCTGCTGCTGGTTTCGTCACAAAAAAGAGCCGCAACACTATTTTGTGAGTTGAAAAATAGTCAGGAAGTAACGCGCATCAACATGTCCAATGTTGATTTCAGGCTGTCCAGACATCTTTTCAGTATCGGAATATATTTCTATCTTATTGAATCACTTTAGTATGCACGGAACATATTGGAATGTGGTTATGTGAGACAGATAGTCTGGTCAAGTCATGTTATGTGATAAAAGTGCAACTTGAAAACTACTTCAAAAGATCATGACCATCAAGAATATATCCAAGACAAAATAGCATTAGTTGTAATTGCATCAAACATCACCTGCATCCTGAGGGATAATTCTTTATTTTAAATTTCCTTTTTAGTCACATTACTTCAATCACAAAACTAATTGTTTTGGCACCACATGGCTTGCTCATACAATCTTGTCACATTAGGGAAGCACATTAAAAACTGCCGAAGGAGCATTTGCACTTTCGTTCTTTACATTCGTTCGGTATACATTCAGTGTGAAAGACACCGAAGTTGACGTTCCGTTGTTATACGTAATACCTTGTTTGCTCAGTTCTTCTTAATGGCGGCACAAGCCGCTTCTACCAAGACTGGAAGATTCGGACCCTTTTCCCGCTGGATGTACTCCGGCGCCATGGTCTTGAGGGGTGTTATGATCGCTGCTGAATGTTTCTTTTGTTTCAAAATCAGCTTCTTGGGAGGCAACCTAGCAGCAAAGTCAATCTTGGTAGTGCTTGGGGAAGCATAATCGAAGTCACTGGTAAAATCTTGTGAGACCTGAGACTGGCGACCTCCATCCCTCGACCTGGGAAAGTTGCTCGGAATCTGCAGGCCAACAGGATTCGTGTTGCTGCCCCTCCCTTGTGTAAGCGAGGAGTTCGTATTTCTTGCGGGTGTGATAACCATTAAATCCGGGACGTTGCGGTCTTCTGTAGCCTTGCGCTTCGGGCTTCTTGTCGCAGGTGGTGGCGAAACAATTGCACTGGTAGTGACTGTTTTCTTGATAAGAGTCGTATTTTGACTTTGAGACTCTTCTAAAGCCATAGCTTTTGCCTTTTCCTCGACTTCAGGAAGATCCTGCTGTTCACCCTTAAGAAGAGCTTCGGCGGAGACCCGCACAGCAATGCGGCTGCATTTCTCGATCATGGAAGCCATCATCTCAGTGTTGAGGTGAATGGCCACATCTGTGAGCTTGTCCTCGCAAGCATCGTCCTCTCCACTGAGAAAAGTTCCGTTGATCTTGCCAGGCACGTTCAGATCGACCTGAACGTTTCCAGCTGGCGTTGAAATGTTCAGAGTGCATTGCATTTCAAGAATGTGTACGACATCGTAAACGTATTCACCCTCTTCTAACCCAGTTCGGTCTTCCTCTTCCCCTACCCGTCGCTTCTTGAGAGCCAATCCCGTTTCATCGACTTGCGAAACTTTGTTCAATACCTTGAAGGCAGTGTTTGCCTCAAGCACGTTGATTTTCCCCTTGATTTCACCAAGTGCCACTATAAGGAGGGCCTCGTTGGAGTAATAGAGCTCTTGTTGTAGCTGCTGTAAATCGTCCCCTATGGTATTGTGTTTGAGTTCCATTTCCTTGACGACGAGGGCATTAGAAAGTGAATCCACCCATGACAGGATCCTCCACTCGATTGCCTTCTGAACGGACTCAATCACATTCCGAGCCATGGCTTCGGAAGATAGTCTCATGGCGTCTTGATCGTCTACCTTGAGAGTCCTGCTCAGCATGCTTCCTGGGTTAGTGCTGCTTCCGACTGTGTTGTTTGTTCCCCGTTGTGCATCGTCTAGAGATAAAGAAGGGCACGTGAAACAAAAGGTGTCACGGCGCGAACCTCCACTACTCATGGATGTAATGCTGTGCGTTGGCGTGATTCTCCCTGTAGACAATGAAGACGAGGAGGAAGATGATGCATCAATCGCCACAGAAATGGATTCCCTACCGGTCAATTCCTTGGAATAATTGGAATTGCAATTTTGATGAACGATGTTGTGTCCTTCCCCGTCTTCGTCCGTTTGAACGGGGGAGGAACACGACAAACTCATAAGGAGTTTCGCTTCGCGGCGAACATCGCTGTTGTTTCCTATGATGTTAGAATCGTTGTTGTGAACAGACGATCCTAATTTGTATGCAAAACTGATCAACGCACACAACTCGCTAGAGGGAGGCGAAGGGACCACCGACGAAGCCGATGTATTACTGCTAGTTCTACTGACGTCGGAACCAAAGGAGGTGCCTCGCGACCAGCCCATGGGCTTGGAGGCGCTCACCACTACCTTCTTATTCATTGAGAGGAGTGCAATTACTGACCGTCTGGTCTCTTACCGTTGCTATTGATAATATGTTGCTTGAATTTTAGATGTTTGATTATTTACCGCAGTATTCTTCATAAGGGTTGTGTCTTTGTTTTCGTGTCTTTGCTTTTTTACATGAATTCTACGCGGTATGCGGAACATGCCTGTAGAAAAAGAGGTGCAAAATACATGTGCAGTAACAATGATGATTCACCGCTCTGCTCAAGCAGTACGGTACAAAGTTTATGATTGGCCACGCCCACATTAGCTGATGCACGTAATCCTTTACAACGAGGAATTCCGCACGAAAGTCGAACATTTTGTACTACTGGTGCTTAGTAAATTTTCGTGATACACGCCGTGTCTATCGTTATGTCTGTAGACCAAGCAGTTACCCAATGCGATGCCTGTAGAAATGTACTTAGAGCAGTACAAAGGTCGAGAATTATCAGTAATTTTTGTCGAGAGTTGTCTTCAATATTTTTTCATCCTTCCTGATTTCAAGAACCCCGAGAACAAACTGCGCGCAGCTGTGACACCTCTACGCGCGCCAGAATTCCTGCGAGTCATTGTATTATGTAATATCTGCGATTATCAAGAGATTATTAACCGGTAAGTATGCGTTTCATTTTTCGGCTTCGAAAGTGGGGCGGGTCCGCCCGCCCGGGACTAGAACTGATTGGTTGGCCAATCTAGGCAGAGAAAGATCTTTTCATACGTGTCTATTGATCTCATTTATTGCCGCAACGGAAAAATATTTCATGACTAGCTTGCAGCTTGGAGCTCTGTCACAAGAACCAATCGAGATGATTCACAGAAAGTCGAAACGAAAACTATTACTGTACTGCTACTCACTTAATACGTACTTACGTAGTAGAAACTGTACGGTGAGAATTTTACGTACGAATGCCAGTAGCAGTTCTGTACAGTACGAGTTTAGGTGTATGTGATTGCATTGATTTTCTAACTGAGTATGGGTCATAATTTTGCGAGTTTTTAGTAATGAGCAGCAAGCTTTGCTTTCTTGCTGTTACTAGCAAAGGACCAATCAAAGCAAGAGAATTGGTCAGTCAGTAAGGGTTTTCTTTCCATATGCATATTGCTATGTGAATTTTGGTGAGAACAAAAAAAACTCATTTCTTAGTACTAATCAACCCCCTCGTCATTCATCCAAGAACCTGGTGTCTGTTACACCCCTGTTGTTTGGAAAGACCCTAAACGACCTCCATAGCCCGTATAATCTGCATTCAAAGTGTATTCATTACAGTACTATAGTAGGAAAGGGATCCAGAAGTTGCAGATCAACTGACCAAGTGTTTTGGAAGATTTTAGCTATATTCAACCAGCATCAAAAACATCAAAAAATCACAGTAACAAGCAGCAAAAGAAGAAGCTACATTGTAACCAGCAAAACAAGCATATTGCTCCCTCCTCTGAACTAAACAAGCACTGCATTCCATTCATTATAATAAGGAAAAGGGGATCTGGAAATTGCAGATCAATAAACCAGTTGGTTTACAAGATCGTTTTGACAAAAGCTACTAGTACTACTACTAGTACTACTGCAAAACACCAACAACAAAAGGACAAGCACTGCACTAATTGAAGCACTGCAAGCATTATTGGATTCATAGATCCCATCAGAATCTGATCTGGACAATCTCTGTCTTCCGTCACATTCTTTGACCACTTATTGGGAATCAAATTTCAAGGGACAGACAGCAAGGAAGGCAGACTTCATCTCAGTCTTTTTGAGAATCTGGAATCTTAAATGTTTTGTAATGACTACAAAGAGGTCTTGGTAGGCATTTCTGTTGAATCTAATGTACAAAATTTTAATTTTTGGGTTCCATCACACATTTTGGATGGGGTTGTTGGACCCATCCTAAAAATGCTAAATCTATGACAACATGTGATAGATTTTTGGTCTGTCTGTCTATCAAATTTAGCATTTTTATAATAAAGGGAATCACCCAATTACCCCTAGAATAAACAATTTTTGCCCACACACTACTATCTGTATTTTTGGCTGACTGCATCATTTGGCTTTCCAATGCCATGGATCTGTAAGTAATTATATCAACTTGGACTGGGCAGTTAGTCTGGTGGTCTAGAGTTATTTTTTGATAGAGTTCTGGCCTATGTTCCAATCAGCAGCTGGTCTCCACTCACCATTTTTGGCCATAATGGCTGATAGTGGAGAATTGCCCCAAAAAATAGATCTTCTTGGTTGGACCACCATACTGCATAGATTTGTCAGCAGCTTCAGAGGAAGAAGCACCAGCAGTCTTTCTATCGTATAGCGTTAGCCAGCTAATGTATCATGGTCCCAGTCGTACATTTTGGGCTAGTTATTTCCGTGTAATGACTAATTTGACTAAAACGTACAAAATGCACGTGCTCAGTAGTAGTGTTAATTTTTGAGTCCCACAAGTGTGCAACCAAATAGTTTCACGTGCACGTGCTCAACTGACAATTTTGGCTTCAAACACATGCAATTTCTTAATCCCACGAGTAAAAAGATAGCCCAAAATCAGCGCACAGTACACAAAACACGTAAGGCATTAAGAGAGGTTCAACAAACTTGAACAGCTATAACTTTTCCCCAACAGACGCTTAAGTATGATAAGCACATGGTTAAAAAGAGAATTCAAAAAGCTTTCTAATGCCATGGGCGAGTAGGGTGTATGATAAGTATTGATTGCTTTTTTTGCTTGGCCCGCACTATACGATGATAGCATTGTGTTATTTTGTGTTGCTGGTTTTCATGGATACCTTCCCAAAAAACAGGACCAGTAACAGAGAGGGAACGTGTTGCACATGGAAGGAATCCCACACAATTGCTGGCACCCTTTGGTTTACATAGAGGGAATGTGTATGCACATGGAAGGAATCCCACACAATTGCTTTGATTTAGATTTACATAAAGTATCATGTCAACCAGATTTAGCTGCAGTATTATTCAGTACTCATAAATTGCAAATGGAGCAAATAGCAAATAGCAAATAGCAAATAGCAAATAGCAAATAGCAAATAGCAAATAGCAAATAGCAAACAGCAAACAGCAAACAGCAAACAGCAAATAGCAAACAGCAAACAGCAAACAGCAAACAGCAAACAGCAAACAGCAAACAGCAAACAGCAAACAGCAAACAGCAAACAGCAAACAGCAAACAGCAAACAGCCAAATAGTAGTTTAACTCAGTAATTGTAATTAGTATTTAATCATGGGATTAGACCAAATAGTTGTCCAAGGAGGAGGAGGACGAGTCCTTGTGTTGTCTCTTCTTCCTCTGCTTCTTGTGACAACTAGTAACAGCAGGGAGATAAGTGCTGGCAAGGACACAAACCATATATTTGATTTCTGATACTGTTGAATTAATGCTTCTTGGTGGGCTTTTTGCTGTTGCATTGTCACTTCTTGCAAGGCTTCTTGCTTAGTACTAACAAGCAGTTCCTGGTGCTTCATGGACATGTGGAACATGGATGTAAATTCTGTGTTGGTGCTGCTGATGCTGGAGCGGCTGGAGGCTCTTGGGTATGCTCTCTTGAGGGAAGGTGAGAGTGCTTTGTTGAGGAACAGAAACAATGGATACTTCTTGTTGAGTTGATTGGGTTGTTGTTTGAGTCAATTGAGTTGCTTGAGTTGAAGCAGTAAGTTGAGCAAGCTGCACCATCTGAGTTGCAGCCATCTGAATTTGTGTCTCAAGCTGAGTGAGCTGAGTTGGCGTTGGCGTTGGCAGCATTTCTTGAGTAAGTTGTGAAGGCTGTTGAAGAGGTGGAGGAGGAAGACATTCAACCTTGTTGTCAATGTTCTCATTGTCAATGTTCTCATTGTCAATGTTCTCATTATCTGCTAGTACTAAACTGGTGTAATTCTCACTAATCTTGTGTCCTTCTTCCAGATCAAACTCCTCTTCTCCATCTCCAATGGCAGCCTTGGCACCAATCAATAGCTTGATCTCCTTTGCAAGAAGCTGGATTGCTGGAGATATGAGTGGATTCCCAGTAGGAATTCCTTTCCTGTGGAGGGAAGCATACTTCCTGGTGATGGATTCCTTGTCTCTTCCAGTATTCCAGTTTTCGTCATGGGTATGGAAAACTTTGGACCAATTGGAAGTATCTTCCTCAGAGTAGTCACCATGCACATGGTCTCCCTCATGGTGTAGTTAGTGGAACCTTTTGACCTTCCTCCTCTTTCTTGAGCAGTTGGGCCTGCAGCTGCTGCTGGAGCTGCAGCCACTGCTGGAGCCATGATTTCTTGTTTATGAGCCATGGGATGAGCGATGCGTATCACATATGATGGGATCTCATGGTTTTCCTCCTTCCTGTCTTCCCTCTCAAGGTAAGAGCTCTGAGAGCGCTGGTGCTTCATCCCTCTCTTAGCAAGTATATGCATCCTCCCCAACAGAAGAATCTGGATGCTTGTGTTGCTATTAGTAACTACTAGAGGGTTGCACAAGCCTGCCAGCAGGTCCCCCCCTTCTATCATGTTCAGCACACTTCTCTTCTTTGGTGATTTCTTGTTGTTCCATTTTCCTTGTCTTTATTGAATGTGTTCTGTTCTTGTTGAGGGGAAGCAAAGATATGCTTTTTCTCTTAAGATCAAAATTTTCAGTTTACTAGCGCCAAGTGACTCCTGCCTTTAGTAGTAGCTTGTGACTGCTGACCTGACTGAATATGGTCAGTCAAGGATTCCAATACAAAATATGGCTCCCTACACAGATCCTGGTTGTTGTGGACCCACGACAACCAAAATTTATATATTTTGATACATCATAAAAAGAGCCAGCTGGTCCAAAAATGACATATTTCAATGTTTATTCTTGTATAGGCTTGGCTATTTTTTCCAGCCAATTCAATCGTACATTTTTAATATAATAAATACTATTCAATAACCCCTGCTGCTATAACCCCCATATCACTGAATTTACCTTTTTACTGGGATTCTATTCATGTGCTTATCATTGTTAAGCTTCCGTTGGGGACCAAGATATGCTTCGGCAAACTGTCAGTTCAAGACAAAAACAGTTATACATTAAATAACATGATGTGTGGATAAAGGGCCCTCTAATTACCATGTAATGACTCATGGGATTAAAAATTTGACTTGTACCACTGGTACAGCAGAGCATGTGCAAGCGAAACTATTTTGGTTGCAAGACTGGTGGGATTCAAAAATTTGAGTACCTGACTGCTGGTGGTGCTGAGCATGTGGATTTTGTATGTATTTCATTTTTTAGTCAAAGTAGATACTAGCCCAAGATGTACGGCTAAATCGTACATCAGCTGGCCAAGCCTATACGTCACACAAACCTGTACTATGGTTTTTTTAATCCCTGGGTGCATGAAATAAAATTCGCGCGCGTATTTTGTGATGCTCGCACGCAATTATCTGGCTGTTTTCCTTGGAACATGTTCT
>CAACVS010000299.1:17418-45368 GCA_900660405.1 Pseudo-nitzschia multistriata | reverse complement strand
ATTATACCGTAAGAAGGTATGGTACGAGGTACCGAACCGGCTCACCAAAGATGCCGAATCTTCTTAGTCGTGACAGTAATTGGTCATCAATATCCTTGTGAACAAGAAACACGAAGTCGGAAGGAGAAAGAAAGCGCGGACAACAGTATTGCGCGACAGAATCACACTGCCAGCTATTGATGCATCGCACAGAAGTCTGATCGGACCCAATACATCATGTCGGAGAAAGAGAAAACCAAAAGCGATCACTCTTTCCTACCGGAATCGAGCTCCATGTGGGCGATTCGGCCGTATCCGGATCCAATCGACACGTCCTTGATCGAAGCAGACGGGGGGAAATGGATCCGTTTGGACGATGGACGGGTCGTAGAATACTTTGTGTCGGGGTCTTCCTCTCCGGACGCAAGGGTCCTGGTTGATTGTCCAGGTGGCAACTGCACCGGCCGCTTGTTCTCTGCAGTTCCGGCCCATGTCGGTGCCGCCGAGGAGCTCAACTACAAGGTAGTTTCGGTATCGGTTCCGGGCTTTGGGTACAGCTCGATCCAGCCGGGTCGTAGGATAAAAGATTGGCCCATCACGGACCTGTTGCCCGTATTGAAGAAGGAAAAGGTCGGGGAATTTCTGGTCACCGGCACCAGCTTTGGCACATGCCATGCCCTGGCTACTGCCTGGCAGTTTGCGGAAGAGAAGGAGACCGGCGGTAAACACGAGTCTGGTGTCTCCTGCATCGGAATGGGCTTGCGCGTCCCCTATCTAGGATCGGAATCCTGCAAACAACTGGAATTGGAGAACCATCTCTCCATCGGCTACACATCCACGTCGGCAAACACGTCCCTCATCGGGACCGTCATTGCCCGTTTGTTCACTTCCTTTGCCTCCAGGCCCGGCGATGCCTTTGAGAAACCGGGACGGTTGATGAGTGCCTTTGTCAACTTGCTCAACCCGGGAGCCCTCGCGAAACTCGAACGCCTGATGACGGACCACCACCACCTGATGAAAACGTGCAAGGTGGACATGGAACGTTGCGTCGCCCATTCTGACCAGGGGATATTGTACAATTACGCCACCGATACGCTGCTCGACCACGGGTTTCTCGTGACGGAAATTTGGAAAGACCTTCCGGTGGTAGTCTGGTATGCCGAGGACGACGAGGATTGCCCCCCCTCCCATGGAAAGTGGATCGCCAACAAACACGCCGACAATACCGACAAGGACGAGCCCAACCACTTCACCAATGTATCGTCTCGGGTTTTTGCCGAGTTCGGTCACATCGGAACAGCTTTTTTGAACCACGACGAGTTTCTGAGAGAACTTCACGGCCATGTCACTGCACAAGACTGATAGAACTAATGAATGTCCAAGGTTGGCCTTTACTGCGGAGACGGGAATGACTTTCAGTCATACTCTTCAATTCATACTTTTGACTCACGTTAAGTTCTAGGCTTGCAGTGTTGATATTGAATGCACAGTAAACTTCTTACTATCTATTCTATAAATATGAGGTTTTAGGTTAGCTCAAAGCCAGCGCCCGACTCGACTGCTGCTATGAGTTTTTCTTTCAACAGAGCTCGATCCTGATAATTAGGAAGCTTGAGTAGGTTCATGCACGTTGAACTCGTCGGAAGCCTGCTATTCTTCGAACGCTCGGTGTCTTGCAAGCGTATCTGTTGTATCGCCGGAAAGGGTTCCAGCGAAGAAAACCCAAGTAAGGGTTGTCTGCTGCAGGACGTCATGAATCGCAAGAATTTCCGCTGTTGTTCGGGGCTCAGCTCGTTTTCGAGAATGTCCCAAAAATCTTGGATGTAGGGTTGCGACTCGTGGTAGCCCCCGAGGTAATGCGTTGCTTTCTTCAAACAACTGACATCGATTCCGCGCACAGAGTCATCACCGCTGATCAATTTTTGCAGTTCCCTTGCCGAGAACAACCGAATCCATGCGACCTTGATCAGATCTCGGAAACCTCTCAGAAATGCCCGGGTCTGGTTAGCCCCGAGAACGTTGAGGAGTTCGTTGGCCACTGCCTGGGAATACTGGAACACGTTCTTTTTGGATACAGCAATGGATCGCCCCGAACGGACGAGGTCGACTGTTCGAGGTGTAGCATTGGGTGAACTACCCCCGACCGTCAGCTCAAACGTCAATCCCAAGCTGTCTATTTCTTCCTCTGTGAAGTGACGGAGTTTGTTCAAGTTGTTGTAGTATTCTTCGTCATAGTTTTTCAAATCCTCTAATGTGTTCACTTTTCCCAGTAGCTGATTGAGGAAAGGAAGGCAAAATTGTGGTTCTACCAGAATAGCCTCGTATACCGCCTTTCCGAGCACCCTACCAAGGAATTCATAATGCACGAGCATGCTTTTGTCTTCCGTCAAGTCAAAATTCATGGTCAGTTGTTGTTGTTTTGGAGTTATCGAGAATAATCGAGGGGCGCCACCCTCTTTGTCGGCGTCACTCTTAGCTGCAAAACCGTCTTTTATCAAATCATCGAGAAATTCCTTGAAAACGCCTCTGTTCACAGAGCAAGCAGGTGTTCAAAAACATTGAACAGTGACGAGATAGTCGGGGAATCGGTAGGGGTTAGTTTGATGAGATAAATTATAATAAACGAAGAAGCGATCAACGACAAACTCAGAAAGTTATCAAATACTTACCCGCCATCAATGCCGGGTTCTTCCGCCCCGTGTTTGTTGACGAAGGTAACTTGAACTATTTCCGAGAAAAAGAAAAGAAACGACGTGCATGGATTGCAAGTTAGCAATTTACAGAAAATGAACCATTTCTTTCGCAACGTCTGCGATTCCAACCGGCACAGATTCTTGAATAGGCCTTGGATGGTGCAACATGAAATACGCACCTTTGTGTTTGAGATTAGCACCCAACTTGTTGAGTTGTTCCATTGAATCTTCGTACAGCTGCGCACGTTTTATTTTTATTTGCTCTCTTACACTGCCATCGATCCACATCATCGCAGCCGCTTCTTCGCCAAAAGGGTTTCTCATCGCTGCCATCGCCCTTTGGCTTTGTGCTGCCTGAAGAACCTTTTGTTTGTTGGCCTTCAGCAAAGAATGAAAGAGTTTCACTCGACGATCAAATGGCAGAGCCTGTGGGATGATAGTAAGCACCCTAGCCATCTTTGGATCTCGAAACGAGTCCGCCAATGCATCGGTTGCCGCTTCTGCAGTTGACAATGGATTCTGACCTTCGTCCATATCCACGGAAGAGTCATCGTCGTCATCTTCTTCATTGATGTCATGTCCAACTTCTCTATCAGGAATCACGGCCCTATCCCCTTCGTTCGAGCCCAGATGAGGAAACCACCAAGAACTTTCGTCGCAAAACGAAACAGATACGAGACGATTCCAGCGTTCGTACAACGCATTCCAAAGCTTTGTCCCGGACAAAATCAATCTTCCCCTGGCACTGCTCATATGAATTTCGCTGTACAAAACCGGTTTCGTCCAGTAAACCTCGTGGAGCTCTTGGTTGTAGCGTGCGACTATGTCTTTGGCCAGAATTCTGTTTTCGAAATATGTAGAAGGATTGCTATTACTGCTGTTGCAATGGTACAACACAAAATCCTCGTCACTCAGTGCCACCAGGTAATGGCTGAACAAATCCGAAAAGATGGACAAGATGAAACCGCACTCGCCTTTTTGCTCTCGAACGAGATTCCACAAGGAACAGAGTATGGACTGATTGAATGCCAGCGGCGACAACGGAGTAAATCTAGCTCTCGACCGCATACTACTACTGGCTTGTAGCAAGTATCCTAGCGATTCGACAAAACGCTCGACCTCTCCGCAATGATTGTCATTATTGTTTCGAACTAACCCGGCTTCTTTTGAACTTCCTAGTACGTACAAGCCCCAATCTTTCCATGGTGCCTTTGCTATTTTGGTGGCAACCTCGATCGTCAACGCGTCGAATACGCGGCAATGATCTTTGATCGATTGCTGGATGCGCTCACTGTAAACCTTGTCTAGCTTCGCCAGAGTCAAAATTTCCTGTCGCTTGTAGTAAGTTGATCCACCACGGGCTTTCTTGTGGCTAGACGGCTTCTGATCGGATTCTTCCTCCTCATCCTCCGAATCGTCATCGTTGTCCCAATCGTATTTATTTCCAGAATCTTTGATTTGATCTTGTGTTTCTTCCTGCTGCATCTGTACTAAGGAATCTCCTCTCGCGAGCAAGGAAACGGCGAGTTTGAGTTTTTCGTTTTGGGGTTGGCGTAGTACGTGATTGATCAACAGCATCAGTTTCGGTGATTTCGTGAGATCGAGAAGATTGTAGAGCAAGCGTTGTACCTGACTGTTCCGAAGGTTTTTCATTGTAGCCTGCAACAATAGATCCTTTGTGTCGTTTGAGACTTTGGTGACATCCTTGAGTTCGCTCTTAACCAAGATATCGGCCAAAAGCGCAAACCATTTTTCGATTTGTTCTCCCCCTGGTGCAATATTGAAGGCATCGGACATGCGGACACTGCCATCGGCACAAGCTCCAGCTATGGAGGTATTAACTCTATCGTTGGTGCTGAGGAGAATGGTCGCAAGAAGAACACTCGAATGGGGGTTTTCCAGTCGGTCACTCGCTTCCATAGCCCATCTCGTGAGCATCGCTTTATAGTTTGTCGCTTTCTCGTCGTTGTTGTTTCCTTCCTTTTTTGTACCCTCGACAAACAGACTCCACCTCTGCATGCATTTTGTCAAGCCCAAAAAAATGCGGTCGTCGATTCGGGTGGATTCTCGATATGTATTTAGGAGTTGGTACATTTCCGCGTTGCTATCCTCGGCGTCGCACTGGTATTTTGGATCGAATTCTTCGATTGCGTGTGTCATCATTCGTTGCTGAGAGAACCAAGAACTGCTTCCTTCTTCGCCCTCAATTTCCATGGGACGTAGATCATTATTGAGGCCCATAATATCTACTTCAAAGTCCGCATTGTTGTCGTTTTTATCGTCGCTATTTCCCGCCATGATGCTGTCGGGGTAGTAACGGAATCCTAGAAGCAACTCCCTGCGCGTAAAGTCGAATTTTGTCAAGAGAGTGTGGTGCGACAAACACATCGAGAGAGCTGCCATTGGTCTCAGCACGTTCCAAGTATTTCCATGGATGCAGCCATCACTAGAACTAGCATCAGCATCAGTGCAATTCATGGTAGCGGGACAATCCGATAAAACGTTCGAAGCACAGAGACTGATGGTCCGCAACCGAGACAAGTGACCCCTAGTGACGCGCTGCACCAGTTTTGCGGAGCGATCCCTCCGAACTCGTTCCTGTCGTTGCTTCCGCAGCGTCTCGGCATTCTTTAGCAAATCGCGCTTGTTTCTTCCTCCCGCTCGTCGGTTGTTCCCCGAAAGATTGACCTCTCTGTCGTGCGCGTTGAACATTGACGCAATTATTGTTGGTGTCAATTCGGATCGGAGGCAACGGCAGGATCCATCGATCGATCAAAAGGAGATGCAACAAGACAGGGAATTTTCAGAGTTAGAGGAAGCATCGCCATGCAAAACTTGTTTCCGGTTCCAGTCTTCCATTTCAAGAGGATACAGAGCCAACTGGAATCTCTGTTCTAACTTGCCTTCGTCTGCTGCGGAAATCACCGTCGAACATGGTCAACGATCAAAAACCAACGGTAGCTTGCAATTGAAAATATATGCGTTCCTATTCGAGACACACTCTGGTCCTGCTGGATGTTGCTAGAAAAATCGGGATGGACAGTCTCGAAGTGGCTTATTCTAATGATAAGAACAGCTCTTGAATGGGAATCACACTCTTTCTACGAGTGTGTTCTGATCACTACGGTACAGTTCATACTTACCGTTACGGTTATACTGTACAATAATTTTTGTGATGTCGACGACATCCGTTTACGAGCATCGTACGGTACGTACCGTAACGTACGGTATGGTAGTTACAGATTACAGAATGAAACAAAAGTGATTCGTGTTGTACAACGCGTAAGGTACTGTAAAGTGTGGTACAAACTACTGCACAAAACGGTACTCATTTAGAGATCGTGACGGCACGGGGATGACGACGGCGGCGGCAGCAGCACGGCACGATACGATACCTACTACGATACCTGGTACTCGTAGTTTTGGTGCTTCTTATCATTTCGTTAGATTTCTCTCACAATCACGTSGGCAAACTACGTACGGATGGTAGACTGTATGGTTCCATTCGGTACGTACGAACGTATGTTCACTGGCCTGGTGGCCGGGTACGTACATTACATGCTACGTACCGTACCGTACCGTACCTACCTTGATGTACCGTACAGTTGAGGAGCTGCTAGCTGATCAGAAATTGAGGGAGGGCGCGAGCGGGGAAACGTGTACTGTACCGTACTTTACTGACCCCAGTACCAGTAACGCCGAGTGAAGTTCTTGATTTCGACAGTACGGTATGGGAAACAAACAATGCTTCCAATCATGAGGGAGTACAGCAATCAACAAGAAACTCTTTGCAGACCGAACGTGACGACAATAATTGAACCAACCATACTGACTAAATAATACGAGAACGGAACGACAACTCGCGGGAACAGTCCGAACCCAACGAGGAAAAACCAGCAGACAACAAAATCCTGCTTACTTCCTTTGATAAACAATATTGGCCAGCCAGCAACACCAAAACCATGGAAGTAGAGCCCGACACCGCATCAACTTCTGTTTCGTCATCGAGCGGAGACGGGAGCTCTAACGACGAATCTTCATCATCTYCAATGTCGACCGACGGCCCCGGCTCCGTGAGAACAGGAAACGGTGGTAGCAACGTTGGTGAATCCTCGGCGTCCTCCTCCGAAAAAACCTACAACGACCTAGAGGGCTGGTTGTCCAAGCTTTCCGTGGGAACGCCCCTCGCCGAAACTGAAGTGAAGTCTCTTTGTGACATGGCTCGCGAAACACTGCTGAACGAATCTAACGTACAGCCGGTCCCGGCTCCCGTGACGGTGTGTGGGGATATTCACGGTCAGTGGCACGATCTCATGGAACTCTTTCGAATCGGTGGAAGCGCACCAGATACCAACTATTTGTTCATGGGGGACTATGTCGATAGAGGATATTACAGTGTCGAAACGGTTTCGATGTTGGTATGTCTAAAGGTGCGCTATCCGGACCGAGTCTTTGTCCTGAGGGGCAACCATGAATCGCGCCAAATCACCCAGGTCTACGGATTTTACGACGAGTGCGTGCGGAAATACGGTTCCGCGAACGTTTGGAAATTATTTACGGACCTTTTTGATTATTTTCCGCTAACAGCGCTGGTGGAGCATTCAGTGTTTTGCTTGCACGGAGGCCTGAGCCCCTCCATCGACACGCTGGATCACGTGCGACAGCTAGATCGCGTACAAGAAGTTCCCCACGAGGGGCCCATGTGCGATTTGCTGTGGAGTGATCCGGACGATCGATYAGGGTGGGGAATCAGTCCCAGGGGAGCCGGTTTTACCTTTGGCATGGACATTTCGCAGCAATTCAACGAACGAAACGGTCTGAGCCTCGTGGCTCGGGCTCATCAGCTCGTCATGGACGGGTACAATTGGTCCCACGAGCGTGCCGTGGTCACAATCTTCAGCGCTCCGAATTATTGCTACCGATGCGGAAACCAAGCTGCGATCATGGAAGTCGACGAAGCTCTAAACAAGACTTTTTTGCAATTCGATCCCGCACCAAGGCGTGGTGAACCCCATCTGGGCCGGAAAACACCTGAATATTTTTTATAAACACAGTAACAGCAAAAAGAATTGATATAATATACAGCCTGTTTTTTGTAGAAAACTACGACGGAACTGGATTGCATCGGGCGTCAAGTATGCGTTTTCAAATCATACACACACATGATTCTATAATATCGTCCTAGAGAAGCATTCGTTTTCATACAAGAAGAATCCGCTGAAACGCGAGAGTGAAACGAAGTCTCTATAACTTTAATGCATACCTTATTAGAACGGGAAAGATATCAGTCCGGGTTGATTTTGATTCACGGAAACTGAAATATTTGAGACATCCATTGCAGAGAGAAAGGGTTTTGTGACGCATCTGGTATTGAATTGCTGCGTCAGACTATCTTCGAAAAATATGTTTTCAAATTCGAATTCATCTGTTTAGTTTGGGCTCAGATATGAAACTAAGGCAGACTTAAAAAGCAATAGAATGCGTACTTCAATGAACATACATGACACACGGAGTAATTTAGATCAATTACGATTATACTTGCACGAAAAGCTAATCGTTCTTCTTGCTACTGGTAGTACTTGTGGACGATCCCCCAAACAAAAATGTCCCTTGCAGCAAAGCAGCTCCCAAGAAAAGAGCACTAACAAGCTGAAAGCAAATATTTGGATCCAAATGATCTGTTGCGTGGGTTCCTGCAACAACCACAGCATTCAAAGGAAGCCGGAAAATGTTAAGGATGGCACCTTGCAAGGCGTCAGGGACATACTTCGATCGGAGAGTTCCGGCCACGGGCATAAACAAACCGACAGTGGCTTCTGTTACCATGAATGCAGAGATCACAATGGTAAGTGCTCCTGCGACATCCGATGCACCTTGAGACAAGATGAAGGCCGGAACCGCTGTGCTGGCTGAAGCCACTAGGTAAACAAAAGTCGCGCAGAGTTCAGGTGCCTTTCCTTTTGGTGAAAAGTTAGACATAATTGATTGCAATGGAGGATAGACCATACCCCCGATTGTGATAGCCATCATCATCGCCGCAAAGACGCAACCCGTTGGTAATCCACCAGGCGGATTCATAGATAGAAGAGTGGGTACCCACATGAACACAAAAGTATACATTCCACCTTCGCTGAGTGCTTGGGTCAAACCAATTCTCCAGATACGCGAATCTGAGAGAGTCGCTCCCCATCCCAATTTAAATTGATGATACAGACTGTGATCATTATCACTTTCTTCCTCGCCGTAATTTTCTTCCCATGGAAGTACCAAGATCAACGCTAGCACGGTAAGAGCAATAGCACCCTGGAAGGGTCCGATTTGTCCTAGATTGTCCTCCAATACTTGAGCGACAATTCCAGCCAAAATGGCCATGGTACCATTTCCGATGGATTGATCTGCATAGGTCTTTGACATCCATTCCTCAGGAAATCCACTCTTCCTGTGTTCTGTTGTCATCCAAGATTCAAAGGCCGAAAACAGCAAGTTGGTGGAAATTCCACCCAGAACACGGCCAAACAAAAGGATGCCAAAATCGTGCGAGTGTTCAAGGGTGTTGATGATAACTTCCAAAACGCAATAAACGATGCAAGATTTTTTACGCCCGAATTTATCTACAAAGCTTCCCAAAAATGGAGCAAATATTGCGCCACTCAAAAATCCTGTTATGAAAAGTGCCGACACGTTCACATTGTAAGATAGGTACAAGGTGTACATGTGCGTTCCTTGCATCCAATCGGCCAACATGATAACTAGGTACACGATAATGTACTTTCGACGGAACCCGTCAAATTTCTTTTTCAAATCAGCATGAGATGTAACATCATTTGTCGATGTTTCTTCTTTTTCCTCCGGAGATGTGTACAAATACTGCGTAATCACAATAGTGACTGTTAGCAGTGCGGCCATCACCAAGAGTACGTCCAGTGCCCTATGAACCAGGAAAAGCACAGGTCACCAAAATTTGATGAGGGGAGAGGATTTTAAACTCAAAATATCTTCAAAGCAACATAAAATCTAGCAGGATTGATCCCTTCAAATCATTCTCGCATTCAAAAAGTCTGCTAGGAACTAGCAGGCGGTAAAATCGAAAGAAAGAATGCATTTCCTACAGCACTCACCATTCTGGCCAATCGGGAAGGTAATCCTTCACTGCGTCTTGCAACGCCATTTTGCTTGATCAGTTAAAAAATCTCGTCTTTACTTCGAAGTTGACAAGAAGGTTATGCATATGTTGTGTCCTCCGCTTCACTCTCGTCGGACCGTGCCTTGCTCAGGTTTAGTTTCACCTCAATCCTACCGTACGTACTGTTCAGGTCCGTAGGGTCACAAAACTTCAAAACCAGCAGAAATATCAGCTACGTACGTACCGTAGAGTATCATACTGTACGATATGAAAAATCGGGAACACCATGATGATTATTTTGGGATTATCATTTTGAGATAGCCGTTGAGTTTCGACTCCTTGTCTTTTGAATGATTTTAACACGTGTATCACAATTCGGGGGGAGGATCGTTGAAATAGCTTTCGATCATAGATCCACTGGAACACCCCTTAAAGAGTCCGATTGGGTCAGGATTGAAAGTACGATATGTACGAGTATCGTCACGCACTACTTTAAGTACTTCGGTACAAAATCTGTGATCGATCATAGATCATTACTTACTGTCCCCTACAGTAGTACAGTTCGTACTGTATTCAAAAACTAATTCTGTCCGAATAGCAACTTTGCATTTTCGATTTTCGTACGGTACCGGTAAAATCCCTACCGGTACGTACGTATTTTAGGATGGTACTACTCATACTATCGTAGTTTGAAGGGAAAAAAACACAAAAATAAATCGTGTTCACGCGCAGTTTTGTGCGATGAGGAAATTCCAACAATTCACAACCAATCCTTTTTGTCCTTTTTTGATTCGAGCTCACGAACGATTACGACATTTCGTACACCTGGCTAACCAAAACGCAAACGAAAAATGAATGAAACAGCCATCAACTCCGGTCGCTGCATGTTCCATTTTCACCTCTGATTCAGAACAATCGTCCTGTTGAAAATTACTCTCATTACGTCCACGAAGTAACCATGACGACTATTCCTGATACTATCGATGAAGAAACCTTGAACTCGGGTGCTGAAGGGTGAGGCGTCGTGAAAGAAAGATTTTTTTCCATTGTTAGATGGACAGTTTTGGAAAGAGACAAGTGATGATGCTGAATACTGTCTGCTTTGTAAAGAGAGACGTTTACTCACTGCATTGCGCTTGCCTCTTGCTTCCTATCGGGATACTATCGATCTATCTCGTCAAAATTTAAAGTTTTATGGCAACCCAGGTTTTCGTGAAAAATCCCGGTTGCGTCGGAATGACTTATGATGATCTGATTGTCATGCCTGGACACATTGGATTTGGCGTCGGCGATGTCGATATTTCTTCTGACCTTACGAGGAACATCCGACTGCAGGTCCCCTTGGTGTCGTCGCCGATGGACACAGTGACGGAACATCAGATGGCAATTACAATGGCACTGCAGGGTGGAATCGGGATTATCCATTCGAATATGAAAGCTGAAGACCAAGCAGCCGAGGTATTGCGAGTCAAAAGATTCAAAAACGGTTTCATTCTAGACCCTGTCTGTTTAAGCCCAGAAAATACACTTGAAGATATCTTAGAACTGAAAACGAAGCTGAAATTTTCCTCATTCCCAGTTACTGACACAGGAAAAATGGGTGGAAAATTGCTTGGTATTATTTCTGGCCGCGACACCGCCTTCATCGATGACATTTCAGTCAAGGTTAGCGAATTCATGACGCCAAGATCTGTCTTAACTTGTGCTAAAGACGGTATCAGTTTAGAGGAGGCCAATGAGATTTTGAAGAAGAGCAAGAAGGGGAAACTTCCTGTCGTGGACGAGGATGACCAACTTGTTGGATTGGTCGCTCGAGCTGACATCGAAAAGAATAAGGAGAATCCACGTGCTTCGAAAGACAAAAAGAACAAGCAACTTTTGTGCGGTGCATCCATTGGAACGAGACCTGACGACAAAATCCGTGCTAAGCTGTTGGCCGATGCTGGTGTTAACGTTATCGTTGTGGACTCTTCTCAAGGAGACTCGATGTACCAAATTGAAATGATTCAGCATCTCAAGGCTACTCATCCTCAAGTTGATGTTATTGGTGGAAATGTTGTTACTCCATCTCAGGCACACAATTTGATCAAGGCTGGAGCAGATGGTCTTCGAGTTGGAATGGGTATTGGATCCATTTGTACTACCCAAGAGGTGTGCGCTGTTGGTAGAGCTCAAGCCAGTGCAGTATACCATGTCTCGAAGTACGCACGCAAATTTGGAATCCCCACCATCGCTGATGGTGGAATCAAGTCCACTGGCCATATTACAAAGGCATTGTCTCTTGGGGCTGGTTGTGTAATGATGGGTAGTATGTTGGCTGGAACGGATGAAGCTCCGGGTGAATACTTTTACCAGGACGGAGTCCGCTTGAAACGCTATCGAGGCATGGGAAGTATCGAAGCGATGAAAAGTGGAAGTGAAAAGCGTTATGTTTGGGATACCGCGTCCACCCATGTGAAGGTCGCTCAGGGCGTTAGCGGTGCTGTTACAGACAAAGGAACGCTTCGACGGTACATTCCTTATTTGATGCAAGGGATTCGCCATGGTTTGCAAGATGCTGGAATTCAAAGCATCGATATAGCCAGAGAACGCCTATATAATGGAAAATTGAGGTTCGAGATTCGATCCCCCGCTGCTCAAAAGGAGGGAGGCGTCCATGGTCTCCATAGCTATCAAAAGCGCCTATACTGAGGCGTGGTGATAGAAGTTTTAACCCCTATTAACCTCTGTGTATACACTCATAAACATCACAACTTTTTGAAGGTACAACCGGAACCTATCATGCTGAACCTAATAATTGAAAGAAGGACTATTTGAATTTTTCTGAATGAAAAATTCAGTTACTTAATTAGCAAAAGTGCTACACTTCTTTTCATAACGAATGATCCAACCTACCTAGCTTTTTGTCGTGCCTTCTTCTTCAAGTAAAAATGCAGCAATTTTCCATGAAGCAAACGAAATTGTTGGAAGAAGATCGAGAAAAGATGTATTCTCTCGATTATACTCAACGCATCGATCCTGTCGCCTACTTTCTCACTAGTGAATGAGATATAAGGACGCAAAAAATTTGGAAGGAAGATGCGAAGTCGATCGTCGTGACGGAACACTTCCCACTCCCCGTTTTTGTCATTGGCACAATTACGATCGCCACGATTGGTGTTGCAACAATTTTTGTATTTGCCAGTTTCTGAACTCCCTCTATCTCTGCGCGAAGACGCTGTCCGTCTTAAATAAAAATCGATCCATCCTTCGTATTTATGCTCAATTATTTTTTGCTTTAACGCAGGTAAAAGCGGGAACCTCTCAAACATATGAGAAGATAAGAAGGGAAGACGAGGTTGTTGTATAAAGTTGTACGGAACTCTAACAACATGAATCACGTCATCTCGTTTTGTTCCTCCCAACATGTTTTCTCCTGCACTTTCGTTCTTGGTGTATGCTCCCTCGCTATTGATGTCGTAGTATGGGAAAGATCTTAAGAGAGTTGGCGGATCAAAACTTGTTACTTTTATGTCCCAGTACCAGTGTATCAATTGGAAGGAAAACTTGAGTGTTTCTCGGCACGGTGGAGTGTCTACAAACAGATCTTGATATATTGCGTCAGACGCATACGCCCGTTCAAAATGATCTCCGAGGAGCCTTGAAGATGAGAAGGAGCCACCATCGTCACTAAAAAGGATTGTATTATCACCACTGTCACTGCCTTCCAGAAGATACTTCACAATATACTCGTTTTCTGCCCACCATTGATCGTGATCGAAATCAACACTTGGATTAATGCACCCCTTAAAAGTTTCTTTATGTGGAAAAGAAAATGAATCCAACGTAGATCTCAACGAGTTGTGAACAGCACGTGAGAACATTTGTGCTGTAGGCGTCGTTTTACGTCTTATTGCATTTGTCACATGCATTCGTCCTCTTCTAAGCAAAATGTCTGATCACAAATTAATTTCCGGAAACCCATTCTCCGTCATCTCGATCCCTGTATGGAAGACTGGTAGAGGTGGCAATAACAGATACTAGTGACCGACTGATCCTATTTTCTCTGACTATCGTCTCTTCCCTTCGCACATCAAAAATTGTTTTCTTAATCGTTTGAAGAAATGGAGGYAGGTGATTGGTTACAATGAAGATTGTTGAAAGTAATGCGTGCTTAGGGATAGGCAACAAARTCAATTTAGGTCACTATGATGGGTCGTTCTCCCACAGTCGAACATGATGGAGAGCATATTACTACGCGTTGCGGATCAATTGGGCGTTCCCAATGTTAATTTGGTTACTACGAGTTTCATAACAATTGCACGCCGTCTTGCCAAGAGAGCAAAAAGTAATAATTTGAAGTTCTAAACTTCGGTTTGAAGTTAAGAACTTCAGGTAGAAGTTAAGAACTTCACGTAGAAAGCCTACCAGGTTCTACTGATCTAGTTTTTGGATGGCATTCATGATTGATTCATGATTGAATCACCTCATGACCATTTAAAATCACCCTGAACCATTTTTTTTGTTTTGAGGGGAATCGTGATTCATCCATTCAGTCATTTTWAAAAATTAGCTCAGTAGAACCTGGTACATGATGTACGAGCAAAAGTTCATAACTTCAAATCGAAGTTTAGAACTTCAAATTATTACTTTTTGCTCTCTGGGCAAGACCGTGTGCAATTGTTATGAAACTTGTAGTATGTAGAAATGAGTACACAGTGGTTTTTGCTTCAATTTACTACGCATTTCATAACAATTGAAATCGGCCTCGAAAGAGAGCAAAAAGTAATAATTTCAAGTTCTTCTTAACTTCGATTTGAAGTTATGAACTTCAAATGTCCTGGTAGAAAGTCTACGAGGTTCTACTGAGCTATTAGTTTTTGGATGGCACTCATGATTGATTCATGACTGAATCAGCTCAAACCATTTTTAATCACCCTGAACCATTTTTTTTGTTTTGAGGGGCCCCGGGAATCCATTCAGCCATTCAGCAGTCATTTTTAAAAACTAGCTCAGTAGAACCTGGTACATGATGTACGAGCAAAAGTTCATAACTTTAAATTGAAGTTAAGAACTTGAAATTATTACTTTTTGCTCTCTTTTGAGGCCAATTTCAATTGTTATGAAACACATACTAATGTCCTGAATGCTCTGCTTAACAGTCCAAAAGTTAGCAGGGGAGGCGTCCTCTTCTTCCTCTTCTTTAGATCCCTTCTTCCTTTTTTAGGCACATGCAAGACTGAATGAAGAATGTGGATAATACTAGGATCTGTGTAGGCCTACATGAAAAATTTAACATTCTGTACCTTTAATAAACATTTGGAACTTTATTTCTAACATTCAGAATGTTAAATTAAGATTGGGAAAGCCCTGTGAAACATAGTTTCAATTGATCCCCAACGCATACTAGTAATATTTAGTTGCAGTTCTCCATTTGTTCTTATTCACTCAATCAATTGGGTCATTCCTGTAAACACTGAAATATGTCATTTTTGGCTCGCCTGGCTCATTGAAATATTTAAATTTTGGTTGTTGTGGGCCCACAACAACCAAGATCTGTATAGAGACATATTTTTTTATTGGAATCCTTGACTGAACAGATTATGTCTGGTGGAGAGTGGGCACACCCTAGTAAAGACAGCAGTCACTTGGTGCCAAACTGAAAATTTTGATCTTAAAAGAAAAAGCATATCTTCCCTTCCCCTGCTCAACAAGAACAGAACATATTCAACAAAGACAAGGAAAACTGAACAATTCATCACAGAAGAAGAGGAAGAGGAGTGTGCTGACCATGCTGATGATGGCTGGTACATGGAGCCCTCCAGGAGTTAATAGCAATACAAGCATCCAATTCTTCTGTTGTGGAGGAAAGCTGTTGGTTTACAAGTTGCTCAAGGACAGCTTTTTGAGCAGCAGAATGTACAGTTTTCTCTAGGTTTTAGTACTATATTTCTGTTGCTCTCTCCACAACTCTAATAGGAGTTGAGAAGCATCGGTGATTACCTTTATGCCAATTTGCAAGAGCAATTATCATGATCAGGTCTCCCCCCCTCAATCAGCTCCAAACCAAAAGATTATCTTGTTCTTGAATGTTGAGAATCCAAATGAATCTTCCATCTCTCCCTCCAATGTGCAACCAGGTACAAGGCTTTCCACGAGCAAAGGTACATTCTCAATGTCGTGATAGTACACACATCTTTCCACATCCTCTTTTGTCACATAGCACTTGACATAATTACATTTCAAAGGAACAGCGCTATTGCATTCAAACTGACCAATCTTTGTCCTGAGCCGTCCATCAAATGGATTCCTACTATCTGATATCAACATTTTCTTCTTCTTTCTTAGCAGGGTCAGGACATCTCTCATTATAGAGTCAACATATAATGTTGATACATTCCATCCAGAGTGATTTTGTATTTCAAGTACTTCCAATGATGATATATGTGTCTCTGGTTCACTGTGCACAGTCAAATCATAATTGTGCACAATTGCCCTCTTAAGCACCATCTTCTGCATATCTTTATCCTCTGCAGCACAGCTTACAATATTCTGGATGGAATCCATCACAGACTCTACCGCCTTGTTTGCAAACTTTTGACAGCTCCTTCCATTCCTAGTTGCGCATACCAACCATGATGTTGTCATCATTACTACGCGTTTTGTAACAATTGAATACGGTCGCAAAAGAGAGCAAAAAGTAATAATTTCAAGTTCTTAACTTCGATTTGAAGTTATGAACTTTTGCTTGTACTACATCATGTACCAGATTCTACTGAGCTAGTTTTTTAATATGACTGAATGACCGAATCACGATTCCCCTCAAAACAAAAAAAATGGTTCAGGGCGATTGAGGTGATTCAATCATGAATCCGGCCTTTCAATCATGAATGCAATCCAAAAACTAGCTCAGTAGAACCTGGTAGACTTTCTACAAGGTCATTTTGAAGTTGATAACTTCAAATCGAAGTTAAGAACTTGAAATTATTACTTTTTGCTCTCTTTTGCAACCGTATTCAATTGTTACGAAACGCGTAGTATCAGCAGCTTGGAGACAAACAAACTCAAGGGCTCTTCTTTCAAGATCTTTGTCATTTTGAGTAGTACTATAGCTTGGATAAAGTGGTGTCTGCACTCTGGCAAGATATGATTGGTGTGTTTTGGGGGTGTTGTCTTTTACTGCTGGTATGGTGAAGAGGTATAAACACAGCTTTTCTAAGAACAGGAGATAATGCCAGTGGTGGAGGAGTTAGGGCACCAAGACAAACTCTCTTCTTTATTTGCTTTGCTGGAGTTTCTGGTGGTGATGATGATTGCAATGTTGGTGTTGAATGTAATTCATCCATTGAATCTAATGATGTAGAAGAATCACCAGCAGATGAATCATTGACAGCAGTCAACATGGAAGTCTTGTTCTCTGCTTCCTTGTCTGAAAATGACACTGATACAGGTACACTCCCGGGAGTCAAAGAGTCTTGTACAGAAGTTGGAGCTGTTGCACTAGTACTTTTTAATGCTGGAGATGATTTTCTACTTTTTCATTTTACAATACTATTTTTTGTCCACCCTTTCCCACGCTGCTTTCAAATATATATTCTGTTAGCACAATGACAACAAATTTAGAGCAGAATCTAGTTCCTGACCTAGTAGTTCATGGATCCATTTCTCATCAAGATTCTTGTGATTATTTGTCCATATTAAAATTGGTAGTTTCTATGGATTTCTTTCCTTTGATGAGTATGTCTTGAGCAGAATTTTGCATAGTTCCTTCTTCAGAGGGGGCAAGATATTGAAAACATTTCTCTTCTTCTTCTTCTTCTTCTTCTTCTCGGAAGGCATTTGTATGGTACAAATAACTTAGTAACACTACTTTAAGAACTGTAATCTATGCTGTTAATACTTCCAATAACTGACTTGCTGGGATAACTCTGACTTGTACTGAATGGCATTGTCATTGGCAACAGAAACATTAAGACCCTGCTGAGAATTTTTCTCTACTAACTCCTGAACAGTACAGTCACCATCATCAATGGTACCTTCACTGCTCCTGTCTTCTAAGAGATTGACTAAGCTGATATCCAAATGGTCAGTGCCCTCTTCAACTGGCTGGATGCCTGCCAGCCCATCAAATTTTGAAGTGAATCAAAAATTTCAAACTGTTTGTTTGAGTTTTTCAGTTGTAACTCTTTGCAAGCTGGACCATAATTTCATACACTGCCAATTGCGCTATATTTTTTGGGACCTTTTAGATGGAGAGGAGAGACCTACATGATTTTTCCTGTTTCTTTGTGTGGATGAAGAAACCGTCTTATAAATATTTGATGGCCAAGAATTGAGCACTTGGACTTTCAGTACAGATCCAATGCCACAAGGTCCATTGTTTACAATTGACTTGAAAACCTCAGCATGCGGTTTTGACTTTCGGCGATTTGCTAGTGCACATGGAAACCATTTGTTTGGAAAAATGAGGATCACTGGAGATTTTGGTTCCAGCGTGGAGAGGCTAGTCTTCAAGTTTTCAATACAAGAAAACAATAGAATTGGGCCTTTAATCCACTCCTTTGTTTCAAATTCTAAAGAATAAGAGTGTGGCAAGTGATTTTCCAAGGCATCCTCTCCTCATTGCCAATCTAAATGCCTGCTCTTGGAAGTGCCAGAGGGTGTCACTGCCCACACTGTTGGATTCACTATTGAGATTGATTCTCAAATTAATGATGCATGCTGTCACTTTCAATACCTCTACAGTCAACAGAGGGCAGCAGCTACCAGCAGTGTCAGTGATGGCTGTTACTTGTATTTGAAAATCCTGAAGATGCTTCCTCCTGGTGTGTGTAATAGGAACATTTGATTACAAAATATAAACACAGAGATCATTTCTATTATTAACTAACATTTCAACTTTGTATTCTTTTCACCAAAAATCAGATCATGATATTCATCTGGATCTTGTAGTGTAATAGTGGTACCCTTTTCTAGTCTTCTTAATCAATGTCTTACCTACATTGATCAGTAGTTGACCAAAATCTTTCAATTCACAATCTTCTGGGCAGAGAAAAATAGAAGAAGCTTCAGCTCTTTTGATTCAGCTGATTTTAGAACAGTGTGGCTTCTGCACCATCTCATCATACATAAACATGAAGTGCTGTAATTTGGGCTTCTCGTCACAGTCGATTTCCTTTTCCCATGTGCTGCATTACTGCAATTTGCTAAGAAGATTCTTTGACGCTACAGCAAACTTAGCCCAATCCTTCACACAGTTCACTGAAGTTGGCCTTGAAAATACCTTTTTTCTTTTGTTCTTGTTCTTGTTCTTGAATCCAGTCTCTTTCTTGTCTGGTGGTTCCTCTGTCACATGTTGTTTGTTCTTTGCTTCTTCTTGCCTCTTTCTCTTTGCACTTGTGGGTAAGGAAYGCTGTCTGGTTGTCATCCACAAGCTGCATTCAGGACACAACTAGTAGTACCATCATTCTTATGAAGCTTCCTTTGTCTGCAATACTAGTGTTCTCTCAAGGACACAAGTAGCCCTATCAAGCTTACCAAGCTTCCCTTCTGCCCAGGAGTAGTGGTAGCAGCAACATTATCTTGAAAGTTCTTACTACTTGTACCATTTTCATCATCCTTCAAATTTTCTGATCTTTATTTTAGGCCTAGTAGTAGGTCTACAGCGCCATTTCTCTTGGTGTCATTGTCTGTGTTGCCAAGATCCTTTCCTTGTTTCATTCCTTGTTTTCCGGCAGTTGCTGTAGAAGCAGAAGCAGCACCTGCAGCAGCAATAGTTTCTGTAGATACTTTGTTTCACACCATGGTTAGATTACTAGCAAAAAGAGCTCTATATTTATTCATTCTAGAATTGTTAGGGATTGCTAGTATCCCTCCATCAATACAGTAATTACAGTTGTTCTATGAACAAGAAGCGCTTTCACCTAGAAGTAGCTGTAGTGTGGAAGAAAAGGATAAAACCATTTTCTTAGTAGTATGATAGTCTGTTGCACATTTCACACTAGTACTAATGACTAGTTCCGTCATTCTATTGTGGATGTTCCATCAGTAACAGAGGCGCTTGGTGCTATCAATAGTGATGCCAACAGACAAAAGATGAGGAGGATAGCTTCATTGATAAGGACTGCTGGTAATGTAAACATGAGCCAAAAACAAGCAAAAAAAGCAAATATTGATTCCTGGTACAAATCTGATGTAGGGTTCTACAGGAAAATTGGATTTCAGGGGAGCATACTGTGGGATTTTTGATATTTTGATCTGTCTTATTAGCCAGTCAGATTGCTTGATTCCTACTGAACTTTAGTATTATCCCTAACTCTAAATTAAAGCCAAAGTCACTCTAAAATGCCCGGGCAAACACCTGTGGTATGCTACAATACAAGTCAACCAGCACCTCTCAAGATACTTGTACAGAACTGCTTCATCTACAGGCAGGCAGGCAGGTGTCTTAAATTCACAACCCCTGACAACTGACAACAGGTGCAAATGTGAGTATGTGTGGTACTGTAAGTTATGAGATGTAAGACTGCACACCCCTAGATAGTATGGTACAGTCACCAGGGGTCATAAATTTGTGACATCTGGATGCGTAACTATTGTACTGTAATGTGGATGAGGTCTTTGCTCATGGGGGATGGGTTCCCTTGGTGTGGCTTCCGGCCCTTTTTTCTGGGTGTTGGAGGTGTTTTCTGGTGCTTCTGGGCATGGTGTTGTTGTCTTCATGTTGTGAGGTATCTGTTGATACTGTTTTGTTGAGTATATGGTGATGTTGGTGGTGTCACAACTCAGGGTTCTTGGTGTTTGGAGTACATTGTACTGTAGAGTCTACGTGATTTGGTACTGGATTCTCCGTCATGAAATCAGGAGCTGTCTGTCTCCTGCTCTCCAAAGCAAGGGTGGGGCAGTAAATCAGACTGCTTTGTGGTTGGACTTACTATGGATGATGGGTTGATGAGCTGAGGTAAGTGGATTGTTGCCCATAACCTGCAAAATGTACATGTCTCTCTGTAGTTGCATAATGCGGTGTTCAATATAAAGAGTGAGTTTATTCTCTATCTATTCAGGATTTAGCCAGAAAGACTAAAAGGGAGAGCCCAGATGTTTTGTTTTAACCAATTGGTTTTGGCCGGTATGTACCTACCTTCATATCAGACATGATTTCCAGACACTGTTCTTCTTTTGTTTTCCTGAACCACCATTMATTTTTCTATGGTATAGAGTTGGCCAGCTAATGTACGGTTCCAGCCATGTATTTGTGGCCATCTTTTTTGCGTGTAACGACTAATTTGACTAAAATGTACAAAATGCATGTGCTCAGTAGTGTTAATTTTCGAGTCCCACAAGTGTGCGACCAAATAGTTTTGCGTGCACGTGCTCAACTGACAATTTTGGCTTCGAACACAGGCAAATTTTTAATCCCACGAGTCATTACACGGTAAAAAGATAGCCCAAAATCCATGCACAGTACAAAAAACACGCAGGGCATTAAGAGAGGTTCAACTCACTTGAACAGCCATAACTTTTCCCCCAAGAGACGCTTAAGTATGATAAGCACATGGTTAAAAAGAGAATTCAAAGAGCTTTTTAATGCCGTGAAGGAGTACGGCGTACGACGAATATTGACCAATATACATGTACGTATATCTTTAATTGCTAATGTACTGTTACAACCGTTTTTTTTGCTTGGCCCACGCTATACGATAAAATTATTGTGATTATAAAAACTGACATAGCCACCCCCAGCAGAGGTCCTCACCCAAAAAATCTCAAAGTCAATGACCACAACACAAACACACTAAGACAGCAAATGCAAACCCTCCAACCACGCGCCAATTTAGTTCTTGGAACTAAGACAATCAACCAATCAACTTCTACTTTGAAAAAAAAATCTTAATATTATATTTAACCTTGTGAGCTAGAAGAGGCACTATGTGGCCAGAACCATAGCTTTTGTTAGAAAGAATGCTCCTAGCTGCTCCAAGGAGCGGCGCCTCCCTCCAAGGAGGTTCTGTGGAGACGCGACCAAGTTTTATGCACACTGACAAGCCAATTAAGGCAAGCTGCTGGACTCAGAGGACATAAAACCAGTTGGGTCACAGTTTGGATGGATGAGAACCATGTCATTCTCATTTCGAAGTGCACTGCCAAGCCTGTAGGTTAGGGGGCCTCAATTCCCAACCTGTAGGCAAGTTCCCAGGCACAGTGATCAGCAAAATGGGTGTCAAGCACACTGCCAACCCAATGAAGGCAAGTCGTGTAACAGTGGTGGAGGACACTTGTAGTCAAAAAGAAAAAAGAAAATAATAAAAAAGAAAAGCCAAAAAGAAAAAGAAAAGGAAACGTCGTACTTCTTTCACMAAATTACAGCTGAGCCTGCCCAAAGGAGCAGCTGTTTGAGTATTGTCTTCTTGAAGAAGACACTGGAACAAATAAATCAATTCTTCTGTCACCGCTAGTCACGGGGTAAAATGAACTTGTGGGTGTTKCTGGTCCTGTCTACCACATAGGACAGGAACAACAACCATCGTGACCAGAAGCACTGGGGCTCTGGTCCTTGAGAACTGGGGATGGATCCAGCTGAGGCCAAGCACTCAACTGGAGGAGAAACTGGGGTTGGTGTTGTTGCATTCCGGCACGAATGTCGGAACCAACAMCAACCTGACTGGAAAAGGAGAAATAATACCGTGGGTGATACTGATAGGGTATCGGCTGGGGTTGGTGTTATTGCATTCTGGCACGAATATTGGAACCAACAACAACCTGGCCAGAAAACTCTGCCGGTCCATAAATACTGGAATTGGTGCATGGAGATGCTGGGGAATCTTCTTTTTAAAAGCTGAGTATGATATAGCATATACTCCAGGCGTTGTTCTTCAAAGGATTGGTCTCAGTTGAATACTGGGGGCTGGGGTTGGTGTTATTGATTCTGGCACAAACGTCGGAAACAACAACAATCGTGACCGGAAAGCACTGAGCTTCTGGTCCTTGAGAACTGGGGATGGATCCAGCTGAGGCAATTGCACTCAACTGGGGGGATTAGGACTGGAGTTGGTGTTATTGCTTATTGACAACAACAACAAAAAATACTGGAACTGCATGGAGATGCTGGGGAATCTTCTTTAAAAACTGAGTATGATGTATGATATAGCATATACTCCAGGCGTTGTTCTTCAAAGGATTGGTCTCGGTTGAATACTGGGGGTTGGGGTTGGTGTTATTGATTCCGGCATGAACGTCGGAAACAACAACAACCTGACCGGAAAACTCTTCCGGTCCGTAAAATACTGGAACTGCATGGAGATGCTGGGGAATCTTCTTGAAACTGAGTATGATGTATGACATAGCATATACTCCAGGCTTGTTTGGTACTAGTAGGGCTTGGTTGAATTCTGGGGGATGGGGTTGGTGTTATTGCATTCCGGCACGGATGTCAGAACCAACAACAACCTGACCGGAAAACTCTTCTGGTCTGTAAAATACTGGAACTGCATGGAGATGCTGGGGAATCTTCTTGAAACTGAGTATGATGTATGGTATAGCATATACACCAGGCTTGGTCTTCACTAGGTCTTGATTGAATACTGGGGGCTGGGGTTGGTGTTATTGCATTCCGGCACAAATGTCCGAACCAACAACAACCTGACCGGAAAATTTGTCCGGTCCGTAAAATACTGGAACTGCATGGAGATGCCGGGGAAACTGCTTTAAACCCTGGGTATGATGGAGCATATACTCCAGGCGTTGTTCTGCACTTGGTCTTGGTTGAATACTGGGGCTGGGATTGTTGTTATTGCTTGCTGGCACGGATGCTGGAAACAACTTCAACACCAGAAGATACCACTCAGTGCTTCTGGAGGAACAGGGGATGGATCCAGCTGAGGCAAACTACCACAAGCTGGGGGATATCGATATATGTGGAATAGTCTTGGTTACTTTTGGTGCTTCTTGTTGAATGGAGCCAGGGAGGTGGATTTTCCCCTTTGGAAGGGGATGTCACCATGGTGGATCCGGAAGCCAGAAGGAGGGTGTCAGRTAGGAATGTATGTAGGAATCAGTAGGAAATCTAGAGGATAATTTTCATAAGCGAAGTGTAATTTCGTGTGTTTGAAAAATTCGTTTTGAAAATTATGGGGCTACAGTTTTAGAACATAATGTAACCTGTCCAGAATCTACTAGTCAGTTTACTCTGTATACAGTACTAAGTGCTGGGGCTTTCCAATCACCATCTTGTTGTAAGCGTTGCTGCACTTTATTGTGTGTGCTCAAAAAGGACCATTAAGCAGAACCTTCTCAACCTTATCTAGATATGATTTGGCATCATGGAAGGACCTGATTGGGTCTATTCCAGAGGAAGCAATGGATTAATCAAATGAATGAAAGCTCTCTTCATTTTCTTCCATGGGGGACTGCAAGGGAACTTCCATGACTCTTCAGCAGTAGTTGTCATTCTTCCCTCAACCTCTCCTTGTTCTTTGTTGCATATTCAGCAGCATCATTCCTTGAAGGGGAGAAAGTGGCAGCGGTGGTGACAAGGACAGGAGGTGGAGAGGAGGCAAAGGGGGAGACAAAGTATCCTTGTTAGGTCTGGGTTTCTTTTTTGTGTGCTCCTCTTTCTTCTCCTCCTCTGTAAGCCAGCACCACCAGCACCAGCAGAAGTGGGCAGACATCAACTTAYATAGGTTGGCATTTCCACCTCTCTTGGATGGGATAGGAGATTGGAAGCTTGCTGGTAGATTTGATTCATCCTCATCCCTTTCCTTSAATTGAACTTGGAGGATGTTTCCATCATTATTGTTGCCATTTACACTGATGTTAATAGTTAGGAATTCAGCAACATAGATAGAAGTATCCATATCATTCTTGAATTTGAAGAAGCCTTCAGACCAGATGAAGCCATCATCATCCTTGAGCTTCTTTGCTGTCTTGCCCATGCTTCTATACAAAGCATGTCTGGCTGGAAAGGTTCAGAACATCCTTCCATCCTTTTTTGTTCTCATATCCAAATCAGTCTGCATCATACATCTCTGCATGAAGCTAGGCTACTTGTATGCCAATCAAAAGGTCCTCTTGTTGACCCAGGAGAGGCTGAAGTCAGACTCCTGTGCACCAGTGTGGATGAGCATCCTCATCAAGTAGAGGGATGTTGTATTATCAGTATCATGATCAAATGTTTCCTATCTACTAGAAAAGGGTTGGGTAGGATAGGGATCCTCTAATCCACTGAACTGGTTTCTTGATGTGGAGGGATCTTCCAACAAGTTCTGAAAGATTGTTGTCATCATCACTATTGATGGTTTTCTTGGTGATCTTGCATGGCATGATAGCAGTAGTATCTTCAACTTCTTCTTCCTCATCCTCTTCCTTGTATGATTCCTCTTGTTCTTTGGTGGGTTCTTCCTCCTCCTTCTTTGCAATTTCTGGTGCAAGCTTTGCTTGTACTTCTTTGTATGGGTTAACAATTGTGATTCCGCGGTTCTGTAGATCAATAGCAAGTGTTGCCATGATACTCTGTGGTGGAGATACAAGAGGAGGAACAATTTTAAGATGAAACAAAGAAACAGCACCGACTGGAACCTTCTTGTTACATACCTTCCCAATCTTGGACCAGCTTGATTGCTTGGTGTGAGTTTGAATGTATCAGGAGCTTCTGTAATTGAAGACAGACAATGACTTGTTGTTACCAGGGTTTCAACATTCTCTTCCTTCAGTTTGGAGATAGGACCAAAAATTGAAGAAAGCAATTTTTCTTTGATATCTCTAGTTTCAAGTAGACTGGCTTGGCGTTTCTGCTTTGCTCTTCCTGTCTTCTGCCTTTCTTAGATGATGTTGCTCCAGCTCTTGCCATTGGGACTATTCAAATGGGTCTAAGTAGTGTCTTATAGTGTCTACCAATTCCATTCCAGCAATTGGTCTAGTAGCAAAGGTACATGGTAAAATCATTGATACCGAACGTCCCAGAGCCAAAAGTTGCTGTTTCTTTGAAACATCATGACAGTTTTTTCCACAAAATACATTTTATGCCACAGGATGATGACAATTTGACTTCCACTGGCAGCAATCTGCAAACCTGAAACGTCTGGGCTCTCCCTTCAGTCTTTTGGAAAGGGTCTACTACGCAGCAATGAAACTGCAACTTGACCAAACTGCAACTTTTTATATTTTTTTTACATTTTCTTCCTGGAAAATGCAGGTACACAGTAGTACTAAAGTACTACTAAAACTACCAAATTACCCTATTTTTTAATATTGTCTATCTCTGCAACTAGTTTTTGGCAAGATTAGAATATTGCAGAATTCAGGGAAAGTTGACACTGTGCAGGATCTTTCAAATGACATTGGGAATCTCCATTGCATGAGATTATKATGTGTACTTTGCTTTAAGTGTTTATGTGCTTATGAATGATAATAATAAGATTAAAGTGTCAATTGTGTTATCACAAGTCAACACCATGAATTCTTAAGTTCTGACTGGATCCCTATGTAGATTCCGGTACTGAATCTACATGGGTTCTTTTCTATTCATGATTTGTGAAATCATTGTTCTTTTTCTGTACCTCATATCTTACTAGACCTCTTAGATTCCTTGGTACAATGGATTGTTTGATACGTAGATAGGAATGGTAACCTATGATACTACATATGTAGGAATGGTGTATCCAACCATACTGATTCTGTATCCTTAATTACTTATCTTATGTATCCTTAACTCTGTATTGTATGTACGTATTCCATACTGTACGTATGTATCCATTGTATTCATCAACATGAGATGGAAGAAAGAGGATCCATGACCATTGGAAACTCCACCCCTATTTGTAGTCATGCTCTTAAAAAGTACACCAGCCAATTGAGTTTCTTACCTGGAATATCACTCATCAAGCCATCTGGTGCAAGGTCAAAAGGTGCCAGACGGCAAATGGCAGGCACATCCATGAGAAATGTGATGTCACAGATCTCTACATTGTTGGTGTTGGGAACTCAAGGGTAAGAAAACTTCAAGAGGCAAATCTACTTTTTGWCCAAGCAGAGGAATGTTCTAGAATTCAAGGATTGAGTTGATTTCAGATGCCCCACTTGATGTAATTGCAAAAGCAGCAAAGGTTCCTCTGTTGGATGCTTTTGTGAGGATGCAGAGGATTAGGACCCAGAAAAACCTGCAGGAACAACCCTGGATAACACCTGCAAAGGGTAGAGTGAAAAGTTTCAGCAATGGGAGGGTGTGCACCAAGACCAAGGGAAAATTTCTCATCCAATTGGTGAAGGACWTATCTTCCACTGAGCCCATTGCTGAGACTCCATCTATTTCTCCAGTTGAGCTTCCTACAGCTGTGATTCCCAAACCTCATGTTGTTTCCTTTCAAGTCTCGTCTATTCTTGAGACCTTCAAGGTCACCAAGGAATGGTGTCAATCATCACCAAGAGTGATTGCCTCTGTTGGGAGACTGCCCTTGACAACTGATATGGACAGTGTCAACTCAGCATTACATATTTTTGCAGAGAAGGTACAGGGAAGACTCCAAGGCTTTGTGACTGAAAGAGTTCCATCAGTGAATAGAATTGACCTCCATCCTGGAAAATATTTTCTTTGGGACTCTCTTGCTAGGGATATCCCCAGAATTTCTGTCTTGGTAGTCCTCTCTGGCCATTCTGCCAAAAACCTGAGAGCTACCTATCCAGTGACATGAATGCTTTCCAAAAAGTTGTTCCAGAAGAGATGAAATGGAATGGCAGCTACCTGTTTGAAGATTCTACTAGAGGGACTCTCATAAGAGCAGGTATGTCTGAACAGGAGTTTGGTGAAAGAATGAAGGCTCACAAAGCAGAATTTTTTTGAGGAAGCCTCTATCTCAGCAAAGGAGACTTTACCAGTGGTACCCAGACAGGAGCATTTCCCAAGAGGTGGAAGGGAGGAAAGGGGTGGTGTTCGAAGATATCCACCAGAGAGTTGGGATAGGCATGGATAGGAACAATAGGGATGTTGATTGGTCTGAGGAAGAAGAGGAACAGCTCAGAATGCTGCCATGGAAGAGCTCAAAATCCAACTGGTGAATGGGAGTTGAAATATTATGGAAAATACTAGAAACTACTACTACTACTACTACTACTACTACTACTACTACTACTACTACTACTACTACTACTACTACTACTACTACTACTACTACTACTACTACTAC
>CAACVS010000298.1:26139-42619 GCA_900660405.1 Pseudo-nitzschia multistriata | reverse complement strand
GCCCCTCGGAGCAGCTGGGAGCATTCTTTCTAATGAAAGCTGTGGTTCTGGCCATATAGTGCCTCTTCTAGTTCACGAGGTTAAAAATAATATTAAGATTTTTTTTTTTTAAGATACCATTCGAGAATACCTCACGAAGAACAGAGATGTCACAAGTCCGGAATGGAAGAACCTCCATGTAGATTCCCTACCAGGTCTACATGAGGATCTAATCGGAACTTCGGAATTCTCGTGAACGCACTGGGTACTCTACAAATAAACCTAATCTTATAATTCACTTTCATACACACTTAAAAAGAATATACTAAGAGTACACGCAATCTCATGCACAGTAATTACTAAGTGATTTCGTGTATCGAAATTAATCAACCCTTAAGAAAATCAACCAAAATACCACATTGACCATGGTGAAACCTGCAAAACCAAATAAGAATACCAACTCCAAACAAACACACCGATCCTGTTTAAGACTTACAAACAACTTCGATCCAGCCATTTGAGAGCCTTTAACAAACAGAGAGATCAAGAAGATCCTCTTCAGATCCTTCCCCAAATCCTGGCAAAATGACTACGTCAAATGTGGGAGAAACATCCTCAATGATACAATTGAAGAGATTGTGGAATTCATGACTGACCAAAAAGGAATAGCAGATGAGGAACAGCAGCAACGTTCAAGGAAAAGACCAKCAGATGATACTAATGCAGGACAAGGAGGAAGAAATGGGAAGCAACGGAGACATGGTAACAACAGCAACAATAGTAGAAACAACAGACAGAATGAGACCCCGGAAGAAAGACAGAATAGGATTAATGCACAGCCCTGCAATAAGCACAATGGAGAACACCTTTGGGGTGAATGTCCATTCAATCAGAAAGGAAACAATTACCAAGGTAATAATCGGAGTAACAACAATTACAGGGGGAATCAGAGAAGACAAGGAAATTCCAACAATGGGAACCTTGGACCGGGAACCTACACAGTCAGTATGGATAGCGATGGCAATTATATCAACATCCAACAACACTCTTCAAGTCAATCTCAGACTTACCAGAATACATCCAACTCTAGTGGTGGCCCTCCAAGCCACGTTTCATTACAGTCCAATAGCAACAACAATTACAGGGATAATCAGAGAAATCAGGGAAATTCTAATGCAAGCAGCAACAAATGATTTGTGCCAGGGAATTATTCCTGCACCATGGATGAGTATGGGAACATGAGTAACTTCCAACCACAAGCAGTACAACCTCAAAGCTATCAGCTTACTGGCTCTAATTCTAGTGGTGGCCCTCCAAGTCACGTTTCATTGCAGTCCAACAGCAATGCAGGAAGCTCTACGGTCCGATTCCAAGGACAAGGACCAAATCAACATTGGTGACATCCGAAAGAGGCTTTCTTTGCATTGCCTCCACCACCATCCACTCAATCACCAGCGGACAGCCTTTAGCTTTATGGTCTTGATAATGAAGAAGCTCTTAAGAATCCAACAGCAACGACCTTACAAGCTCTGAAAACACCACCAGATGTGCTACCAACAGTCATCCTTGTTTGCAAAGCCATCCAAGACCTACCAACAATGCAGACATTCAAGGTTCTCCTTGATTGTGGAAGTACTATGTGTCTGATTCACGACCATTGCCTTCCACCTGGAGATGTCCCCTTCCAGGACAAATTCAGTTCAGTCACAACAACAGCCCAAGGAAGCTTTGACACTTCATATGGCTCCCAGAATTTGGCAATGGCAACCACATCAAAGGAATCAATGCAAGGCTCTTCTCAGCCCCTTGCAACTATGACATGATTTTAGGAAGGGACTTCCTATTGGTGACTGGAATAGACCTCTTCTATTCCACACGCACTATCAGATGGTTGGAGTCAACCATTGATATGAAGCCAACAGATCACTTCAATGATCCCCAGCAAGTGGCAGAAGCCATGTGGATTGCAGAGGATGACGAGCTCTTGGATGGAGGATTCCTTGAGCTTCATCTACTCCCCCCAAGCAACTGCCGACCACAAAACTGCAGACGTGCAGTCGGTTTGGACAGTTACTTAGCAGGCCGGAATGGCACTGCCAGAGCTACTGAAGCAACAGAGTCAAACAGAATCCTGGACGCGAAAACACCACCGGACGTGCAGGATGTACTACCAACAGTCATCCTAGTATGTAAGGCCATCCAAGATCTACCGACGATGCAAACATTCAAAGTTCTATTAGATAGTGGGAGTACAATRTGCCTTATTCACGAGCGTTGCCTTCCACCAGGAACAATTCCCTTCCAAAACCAATTCAGTACAGTCATGACTACAGCCCAGGGAAGCTTCGATACCTCTAAGTATGTCTTCATCTCTAACATACGGCTCCCTGAGTTTGGCAATGGTAAATTTACCAGAGGAATCAATGCACGGCTCTTTTCAGCCCCTTGCAACTATGACATGATTCTAGGAAGGGACTTCATACTGATGACAGGGATAGACCTCTTCTATTCTACACGCACCATCAGATGGTTGGGCTCAACCATTGATATGAAAACAATCAATGACTTCAATGATCCCCAGCAAATAGCAGAGGCTATGTGGCTGGCAGAGGATGATGAATTCTTAGATGGAGGATTCCTAGAGTTTCATCTACTCCCGAGCTGCCGACCACAAAACTGCAGACGTGCAGTCAGTTTGGACAGTTATTTAGCAGCAGATGCTGCCAGAGCCAAAGAGGCAACAAAAATCCTGGACGCGCAGTACCAGAAGGTGACTCCAAAGCAGGTTGCAGACCATCAGGAGCACATGAATGATTCAGAAAGACTGGCTTTCCAAGAGATGTTAGCCAGACACCAGGAGTTGTTTGATGGGAAACTTGGTTGGTATCCTCACAAAAACATCCACATTGATCTACAGGACAATGCCAAACCAGTTTACATAAATCCATACCCAGTCCCTTACAGGCACGAGGATGTCTTCAAAAGGGAATGCCAGCATCTAGTCAATGAGGGAGTGATAGCTCCCACTGGCAATTCAGAATGGGGGTTCCCAGCCTTCATCATTCAAAAAAAGGATGGCAGAGTCAGACGGCTCGTTGACCTACGAGAACTAAACAAAAGGATCAAGAGACCCAAGTTTAATCTCCCCAAGATTCAGGACATCATGAATCGCAGAACACGATATGATCACTTCACCAAAATTGATCTGTCTATGATGTTTTATTGCTTTGAACTGGATGAGGAAAGCCAGAAAATGGGACTTAAATCATCTCCGGACTATGCCCAAGCCTTTATCACTAAGATCCTACACGGATTGAATGTTGAGGTCTATATTGATGACATGGGAATCAGAAATGGAAAATCCAATAGCAAATGCAAGCATTTACCCATATCAGCTCACGGACCCACAGTGTCAACACCTACTTGAAACTGACCCACAACGTTACGTGAAGAGACGGATAGGTACCTTTGAACTACTCACAGTAACCACAAGTGATAATAATTGGAAGATCTACTTGCCCGATGGTCTGGTAGATAAAACCCTCAGATGGTATCACCTATTATTAGGTCATTGTGGAAGCACTCGGTTATATGAAACCATCAGTGTCAGGTTTTATGCTCCATGACTCAGCCTCAGATGCACGCAATATCAGTGCCCGGATGAGTGCCATCGATTCAAACAACAAGGACAGGGGCATGGCTTATTACCAGCTCGTGAGGTGCAGCTTGTTCCATGGAATGAAGTATGTGTGGATTTGATTGGCCCTTGGAAAATCCTTCTCCCAGATGAAACGGAATTAGTGATCAATGCCCTCACTTGCATTGATCCAGTCACCAACTTGTTGGAAATCATCAGAATCAACAACAAATCATGTGAACATGTTGCAGAACAATTTGCAAACTGTTGGTTATCAAGATACCCAAGACCCAATAGGTGTGTCCATGACAATGGCAAAGAATTCATAGGAAGTTCATTCAAACAGCTCTTGAATCAATATGGAGTTAAGAGCGTCCAGACAACTGTTAAGAATCCTCAAGCAAATGCAGTTTGTGAAAGAGCTCATCAGACAATTATCAATGTATTAAGAGTCACTCTTCATTTGAGGCCGATCGAGGAAGAGTTTGATGAAGAACAGTTTATCAACAATGCCCTTGCATTGGCAATGTATGCTACCAGATGTGCAGCGAATGCAGAAGTGAAGACCTCACCAGGAGCTCTGGTTTTCAACCGTCCTCTCATTGCAGATTTGAATCTTATCAGAGACAAAAGACAACACCAGATAGATGAGAATCTCAGGAGAGAAAATGCAAGGAGAATACCTTTCAAATATCAGGTCGGACAGCAAGCCTACATGAAGTTCTACTATGAACCAGACAAGCTGTCCCAAAGATTACACCATCCTTATCCTATAGTGGAAATCAACACAAATGGAACTGTAGTGTTGCAAAGAAGTGACAACGTATGTGAGACAGTCAATATCAGAAAGCTTGTTCCTCACAAAGGAACTGATGCAAATGCCACTCCTGAAAACCCAGCAGAGGAGGAACCCACTGTTGAAAATATTGAAGATATGATTACTACGGTTTAGTAGTGAGTAATATTGCAATATAATGGAGCAATATTACTGTCTGGGATAATGCAACAGATACGTACGTACTGTATTGGAAGTATACATACGTACTAGAAGGGAAGCATACGTACGTACAGTGCTCCCTTGGAATGGATGGACATACCATTCCTACCTACATATCGTCATGTACTATTAATACATATATATCATATGATCCATCATATTGAGGATCGTGAGAGGTCTAAGATACCATTCGAGAATACCTCACAAAGAACAGAGATGTCACGAGTCCGGAATGGAAGAACCTCCATGTAGATTCCCTACCAGGTCTACATGAGGATCTAATCGGAACTTCGGAATTCTCGTGAACGCGCTGGGTACTCTACGAATAAATCTACTTTCATACACACTTAAAAAGAATATACTAAGAGTACACATAATCTTGTGCAGACCTTCTCATTGCACACAATGTCCTCACCCCAGAAACCCCTCCCACACCACCTGAAAACAAACACGACAAAGACCCCCTGGAAGAAACCGACCCCATTGACCTCCACGACTCCCCTGACCCCCACAACCAAACAATGAACTCACAACACCTGTTTGAACCCCCCCCCCCCCCTTGCCGGCCCCCAGCACAAATCACCCCCAACCACAACATCCACACAATGGCTGATGACATACACGCCATGGCGCACCAATGCCTCCAAAAAATCCTAGCCAACATCACAACCCTATACACATCAATCATCAACGCACCAAAACCAGCTGCCCCCCAACAACAGTCCCCAACCCACATCCAACTCCTCAACATCATTGGATGGTCAGGAATGCAACTCACCCAGCTAAACACCTTTCACGCCACCACACACAATGCATGGGAAGAAATCCTAAAATCTGACAAAAACAAGAAGACAAAGTGGAACATTTCTTTACTGAACCTTTAAAATTAGCATTCCCCAAACTCCAAGGACCCCTACACCATGACTGGACGGCCAACGTTGCAAATTCAACTTCGTCCAGACCCCCCCACACAGGGACGCACCGACCTAGGCCCGATGGCCTATGTCGCCATAAAATATTGGCTGCAGAGCACCAACGCCACCTAATCACGGAAGCCACAACAATCAGCATGGCCAACGTCCTACAAGCAAAATTAAACACACCAATCGTACCACGCACAATCTACAGAGTAATCCATGTCATTGACAACCAAATACAAGTCCTCAACACCCTATTCACTCCAAACTGCCCCCTTGCGAAAGAGATCCAGAAGATACACGATGTCCTGCAGGCAAATAACGCCTCCCTAAGCAAAATCTACAACTTCCAATGGGACATGGTTGCAGAAATCCTCTGGTAACTAACCCTCACAACAAAAACATTATTCTCACACCGAACAACAGAACACGACCTCAACACCAACAACACACCACGCCTGAGCCTAGAGACCCTCAGGCATGCTATCATGAGCGGCATTTTCCACAGAGGAAGCAACAAACCCGCAATGTTCTGCCCACCAGTAACAAAAAGAAACAAACCGCCACACCACCCTGACACCCAGGCAAAACGCTCACGCGCAGACTGCCGCTCCAAGGAACACCAAGACTCCCGCCACCCCACCCCACACAAAGGACCTACCAGCAGCGTGCATGAAGCTCATCACCACCCACAAAAAACCCAACCAACGTTTCCCAACCAATGCCTCCGCAGGGGCAGCAACAAACTGCCCCAATGACGCCACCTTTGCCATACGCCTTGGCATCAACCTAACCAACTGCATACGTTTCCACTTCTTTGGCCACTGCGAATCAGCCCACTGTCGTCAAAACCATGAGGCAAAAACAACTTCAACAGATCGTGCAGCAATGCTAGAAGCCACATTCGCAGCAACAAGCACAACAAAACCCACAGGCTGTAAGTCCACCACAATCGCCACTATGTAACGAAGCTCCAAAACGCCTCACACCCAACCACCACGTCMACCCCCAGCACAACAACAAACAACAAAACACCCTGCCTCCCCACCCCACGCACCCACCAAACAACGACCAAAAACMTCCCATACCACACAACAAAACAACAAACCACACAATACACATCTTGACCCCTACCGCCAGCTACACAGCAACAAAAACACTCCCACCACCCAAGCAACCCAACGCTCCCACCCTCCAATGTTGACCATACCCTCACACCCCACCAAGGTAAGTCCCCACCATTCATCGGCTTAATGTACCCCAGACGGCACATCCGCAACCACCCGGCTGCTCTGCTCCTAACAGCGTGGGCAACAACAGGCTGCCAAGTTGACTGCGGCACCAACTGGACTTCATCAGAAATCAAAGCCGCCATCCAACGCGGCGCACACCCAAGTGCCCGTGTCCCAGGTGGTGCCACGGCTTGCCACAAGGAAGTGCTAGCATGAGTAACGGATGGCTGCTGCCACATCGTTGACTGGACCAATATCAAACACAACCACCCCAAAAACCTCAAGGTTAGCCCCATTGCCGCTATACCACACAAATCCAGACTGTACCAAATGATCCTTGACCTCTTGTTCCAGCTAACACTCCCAACCCACACTGTACCATCGGTCAATGCCACCTCCAATAAAACACTGGCCCCTCAACATGCAATGTTCAAACTCTGCCGCGTGATACTGCGCCTCATCCACAAGATGGCCCAAGCACCTACCAACCACCTGTTCCTCTTCTCCAAATTAGACCTAAAGGATGGCTACTGGCGCATGGTAGTCAGCAAAAAGGATGCCTGGAATTTTGCATACGTCCTCCCATCCACGGACCCCACTCACCCACCCCAACTAGTCATCCCACACTCCCTACAAATGGGGTGGAGTGAAAGCCCACAGTTCTTCTGGGCGGCCACTGAAACAGCAAGGGACGTTGCAGAAACTACCCTCCAGCACAACATCCCCCAACAGGAACACCCAATGGAACACACGGTAATGAATTTCCCCTGGCATACCCTTGAACACGACCCACCCAAAACAATATCCACCACGGTCGAAGTCTACATCGACAACTTTATCACAATGGTCCAATTGAATGACCCCACACACTTCCGGAAAGTAGCGAGACACCTGCTCCATGCAATTGACAACACATTTCCCGGACCGGACATCTTGGGGAGCGGCATGGACCCTGCCATTTCAACAAAAAAACTGGAGCTGGAGGGTCAATGCGACACGGCAAAAGAAATCCTAGGGTGGCTTTTTGACAGCATCAACAGGACCTTCTGACTCCCTTCTAAAAAGCAAGATACCATTCTAAGACTCCTCCACTCAGTCTGCTCCGCCACCACCACACACACAAAAACCTTTGAGTTACTCCATGGCAAACTCCAGTTTGCCTCAACTGCCCTCCCCTGTGGCCGCGCCCCTATGAGACCAGCTGACCACATATTAGCGCAAGCCAGGAAAAAGGGCGCCAACAAAAGCAAAAACAGCACTGCCGTCAACACCCTCATGACCGATTGGATAGCACTCATAAAAATGGCAACATAAAGACCCACCCACGTCAAAGAGCTTGTCATGCACACACCCAGCTACACGGGCTTTGTTGATGCATTGCCCTGGGGAGCCAGAGGCGTCTGGTTCAGTGGCACGGAGCAACTGGAACCCTGTGTCTGGTTTGTCCAATGGCCACCAGAAATCACAGCCACACTCAAATCCCAGGCCAATCCCTCAGTGTAAAAATCACGTGTGCAATAAGCAGTTAGTGTAGTGTTGATATAACAGGTGAATACACTGTAATATACACTAGAGACTTAGCTAAGATAGAGATCATCATGGTATGAGGGCATGATAGGGTGTTTTAAATGTTAAAGAAAAGAAGAAGTGTGACCAAACAGCTGATTGCTGTTTGCTGTATTTTTGATCGGTTCGTCAATTGGTTTGTCGATAAGAAAGATCGGTACATACGTACGTACCGTTGAATCAAAGGATACAATTCAACCTTATCTAACCTTAACCCTAATCGTTGATCAATATGAAGATACGATTTGACCTTGGGATACGGTTTAACCCAAACCTTAATCGTGGTACTTGTACAATTCATTCATTCGTAACGTACGAGTGACTCAACTCAATCCACGAGTGATTTTCACAGTCCCCGTAAGATCTAATCAGTTTAGTCAAATGAGACCAAACAAATCGAACTTACAAAAATCAATCAAGTGAGTCAACCAATTGATACAGGTCAATCTTGTTTGGGTTTTCGCTCGTGCCATTGATACTTAACCCGGTCTTTTGTGTTTCATCGAGCATAAGTAATTTCTGCACAGTTTCACCTGCACAGCAGTTTCCGTATATACCCTTATATATATCAGAGGCCCGGCTACTTGATACGGGGTGGACCATTTTGATCCTCACTGTAGTGCATGGCCTTTTGCCACCTCAACAGTGTATTGTATCAGCCTATTGTCAGAATGGATACATGCACCTCCTGCAATGTTCTTTAAAGAGGGCACCACCAATCAGTTTCGTGAGCAAATCAGCAGTGTTTTCCGTCCCGGGGACCTTAGCAATCCTAACAGCACCAGATGCAACACTTTTGCGAGCCTTGTGATATGCGACGCTGTTGTGTTTCTTCTTGCATGGGCTCTCCGGTTGAGTAACATTCTTAACAACACTGTCATTGTCACAGAAGACATTGGTTGCACCTGTAATAGGCACTCCCATCATCCTTAGTTTATATCTTAAACCCTCAATCATTGCGATCCTCATGGCAACAATCTCAGAACCAAATGTAGATGTCTCCACAGTGGTCTGTCTTTTAGAATACCACAAAATAGGGGATCTGTTGAGGTATATAAGAATTCCTGTATGAGAACGTCGTGTAGCTGTGCATCCAGCATGATTGGCATCCATGAAACAGTTCATTGCAACAGGCTTCCCCAAAGGTTCAGGCATATCCGGAGGTAACACTTCCTTTGCCTTGGGGTAAAATTTGGACCAGTCACAGTTAGAAAAGTGCTTTTCACTTATCATGGGTTCAGTGTCATCAAACACCAGCTTAGATTTCTTGTGTTGCTTTAAGTAGGCAAATATTCGAAAGGCCTGATTCAAATGGCCAGTCCGCGCCTGAGCAAGGTACCTTGAAAGCAGTGAGACAGGGTGTATGATATCCAATCAACSTAGCTCACATAGCCATCTCAACACACCAATCAACCCTTGATAATAGTTCTGTGTCCGCTTGTCCAGTTCATCTGTAGGATCAATTTCAGGCCTGTAATCAGGAGAGAGAGGAGTGCTGATTTTCTTCTTTGGTAGGTACTAATAATCATATTTCTCTGTCCCCAGCTCCTGTTCCACAGCTTGAATTGCCTTTTCAGTGTATTTCTCAGCTGACATCGCCCATCTCTTAATGTTAATGCCAGGAATCTGATGCCGACTGATATCAGCACCAAGATATAATGTAGGCTCTTCAATAGTTCCATCCTTCAAGGTGAACCTCTTTTCAATTGATTCCAACATTAAGCGTGGCCGCATACCACAACATAATATGTCGTCTACATATGCAATCAGATAGGCCCAATATGAAGTCCCATCAGGTGGCACCTCTTTTTGCATATGCACATCAGGGTCAGCTTTGCAAGAAATATAGCCGAGCTCCCGTAAGTGACTTGTGAGATATGCTCTGAATGATGCACCTGCAACTGGTAAACCATATAGCGCTCTGACAATTTTACACGGCCTACCAACATATTCCTCTGAGAAACCACACTTGGCAGTAGCTATCATGTAGTATTTCTCCTTTATCGGGGCTGTCAAATAGGCATTTTGAATGTCAGCTGATAAGACATCCAAATCGTTCAGAGCCGCAAGCAGGAAGAAGATCCTAACAGAATCGCGACTGGGCACACTGGAGTAGGTGTATTCTTGCGACAATGCTGGGACTTTATGGCCATCACCACATAATCTGGCCTTTCTTGTCAAGGTCCCCAGCTTTATGTCAAACACCATATGAGCAGTGATTTTCTCATGGCCAACCGGAATTTGGTCTTTCTCGTTGAACTGGAAGGCGACCATATTATTGGTCATTTCCTTGCCAACGGCTTTAGCCCAATAGTCAGTCCCAGTCTTCCTATCAATCGCAATTGCTTCCTTGATAGAATGTGGAAGTTCAACTCCATATTTGTGAGTGCACAGCCAGTATTTGTTACTCTTAACTGCATTGATAATCCGTTTAGCCCTTCGGATCACCTTGTGAACCCACCATCTGAAAGCAGCTTCATCTGCAATGCCATTTGCAATTTCATACTCAGCCAGCTGAAAAGGAAAGCTCTCTTTCATATCAGACATCTTCACCCAGGACAAGGTCCCATCTTTCCAGCACACGAGGACGCGTCAGCCCTTAGTAGTAGGCTTGTCCCTCCACTGGTTGCTCGCTGTCTGAAATTTTGCATCTTCCTTAGAAAGGGCGACTTCAACATCCTTCTCATGATCTATAATTTCATCCATGAGTGTGTAAGTGAAACCATTGTCATCTATCAAAGTATAAATGTTCTCAGCCACAAGGTTTGCTGTATGTTTTTCAATACTTCCGTCAGGCAATTGAATATTATACTCTCGTGTATCAAGAAGTGGATTAGGATTCCTCTGGCCTATGGGCTTTCCATTGAGATCCTTCACTCTGTCCTTCACTACACATCTCAAACGCTCGTCTCCAAATTTCATCATAACCATGTTACCAACATACTCATCATACGTTGAGCCATCTGGTACCAGGTCATCAACATCTGGGATTGAAGCATTTGGTTCCGCAGCTGTGACCTCACTGTTAAACTTGGCATCAAGTCCATCATCAAATAATTCATCCGGTGCGTTGGGGAAGCTGTCTTCAAAGTGGATGTGCTTAACAGTGTCCCCAATCCTTGAGATCACCTGTTGATTAAACTCTTCTGCACGCCTGGCAATGTCTGGTTCTCTCCACTGTGATTCACTTATGGCTCTTGTACCATTTGAAACATGTACTTTGCCAGTGTAATTCAATACGTGGAAACAATCGCCAGCACCAATATTCTTACCAGCATAACCCAAGTACCTTCCCAGTTTCTCACACTTGTCTTCAGGGTTGTACCACCAGATCAAATCATACCATTCATGGAGTGTTGACAGAGTGATATCTGGTGTGTAGCCATGAACAATTTCAAATGGCGTCTTATTCATGCATGCATTATCACTCGACGATGTAAGGTTGTGGATGTTGGCAACATGAAGTCTACAATAGGCCCATAATCTCTTTGGTGAACCCTTAGCAGCAGTCAACTTTCTTATCTGCTGCCTTAAGATACCAATGTAGGTCTCAGCTCTGTTCTGTCTTGGTGAATGAGGCTGGATAAATGTATGATTGATGTTGTACTCACTGATCATTTTCTTCCATCGTGAGTTATTTGTGGTGGTCACCGCACCCTGCTCCAATGCATTATCAGAGACGAGCTTTTCTGGTATGCCAAGATCATGCACAAATTGACTCAAACCTTTATGATCATAACCCTTGGATTCAATTGGAATGAATTCAATGTATCCAAATGTAGTCGCAAATACTTGTGCTGATTTGTCCTGCCGTACAATACTTGGTGAATTGAAATGCATATTATCGGTGTACCACAATCCAGGTAATATCCTCTTGTTTTGATACCTTTGAGGCTTCAGCTTCTTGGTAATAGGTTGGTCTATGCGGCGCCTGCCTTTCTGAGTGGTCACTTCAAGTGTAGCTTGAGCTTTCTTCAAACTAATACCCCACTTTGCAGATAGATTTGCAGCATCAAGTGGAGATCGACTGGTCGTGTTATCATACATGGTCGGCCCCATCTCACGACGATGTTTCAGACTCCTTTCTTCTAGAGATAAATCAGCATCCTGGTCCTCATCCAGTTCATCTTGCACCAACACCGGTTGAGTGCTAATGTTCTTATCTGGAGCATTCTTATGGACTGCTGATATAGTTACCACCGGATTCGCATTAGGGTCCAATTCCACATTTCCCATATCATCTGTAAACACAGGTGAATGTAAGGACCGATGAAGAGCATTAACAGTATGAACAGGAGTATCATCACGTGGGTCACCTGTGTCCCCAGCTGATGAATTACTATTGTCCCCACTGTTCATAGTGATAACTGCACTGATTCTGGAATATAGCCGACCATCGACAGCGATAGAGCACTCTGGAAGATCGAAATTACACCTGCTTTGGAGATAGGAGATATATGCATTATCATAACCTCGGGCAGTATCCTCACCTCCGGCAGCGTCCTCATCGTATGGGACGATAGAAGGAGTGTCCCCGGAAACAGTATCAATCCCATCAACGCGTCGGAGTGGTAGAGCAGATCTAGGCCTTGCTTCATTCACAGCCTCCTCGTTGGATTCAAATATATCAGATGTTGGATCCCAAACTGGAGAATCAGCTGTTGCAGTGATATAATCACATTCTTCAAGTTCCTTGGTTGTGGGACGTCGTGAGGGAAAACATGAGATAACACCAACCATCTTGAAGGGAATGAATAAAAGAACTGCATCATCAGTAGAAGTAAATGTCACACCATGAGATGATCCACTGTCAAATTGTCGTGGAGTATCATCCACTTGGTGAAAATTACATCGGCGGATTTGGTTGGGGCAAAGCAAGCTATGTGGGAGCTTGTTGCCAAAGTACAATGCTTGATGGAACACCAGAATATAAGTCTTCCCATCAGAGTCATCCCAAGCAGTGGCACATGTTGCAACGGGCACATTCTTAATGGAATCATATTCAGAGGAGAAAGGCGCCACGTTGACATGCATTTGGACCTCTTCAGGGGGCGTGAGCATGACCATGTTGGAACCACATACTGTCGTATCCGCATGGGAATCAAGCTCACACAGGGATTCACTGGGAGCAGTTGAAACAGCAGAGACATGGAATCAGTATTGCCGGCCCGTTACATGCTGAATGGACCGGCAAATATTTCAGGAATGTGCGGCCGCTCCGAACTGGTTTCCAATACCAGTCCCCTGGGGTTCGTCCTTAACATTGGACGTAGTAGCAGAGACATTCCTTTTCTTTTGCTGCTTCAATGCTCGATGTTTCTGTTTTTGTTCAGAGGTGAAGGTTTTGTAGATGTGCTTGGGATAGTGTTTTGCTTCAATAACACCATCGAATGTCGTGTCACTTGAATTGGAGCCGCCACCAGAGTTGCCATTACCAGAGTTGCCGCCACCAGGGTTGCTACGATTGGGACCACGATTGGAGCCACGGTTGGGCCCTTTCCCACCTACTCTTTGGCGTTTACCATTGCCATTGTGGTCGGTGGTAGTTGAACTTACATTTCGGCGTTTCATACTCTGGTTGCACATGGCAGAGGTCAAATGCTCAGTGATCTTAACAAAATTGCTGTGATCTGGATGGTCAGGAGCCCTGATGCGATTGGACGTCTTGATAAGGCGTGGATCTTGAATAGTGCTACAGAAATCATAGCAGAAAGCCTCTTCATCAATAGTTCCACCATAATACTGAATGGTGTTGCAAGCTTCATACCATTTCCACTTATGAGTTTCAAAGGTATACTTTCTGGAGTCACCAGTATAGTTCGGGCTTGTTTCCATGAACGTCCTCATCTTTTTAAGCATCTGCTGCCGATGAGTTAAAACATTTCCCATGGTCCTGAGGTGAAAATATGCACCTCTACCATCGGACTTTGTGGAATTGTGAAAGCGCGAGATCTCAGAGTCAGCCGCATCACCCTTTTTCACATTAAGCAAGCTCTCAAGGGTATTATACACAGTGTTATTATCCACGAGATAATCATTACCCTTGTGGGGTGTACATGCAATGAGATAATCATCCCAAGATTCAAATGTACAACCAGGTCCAACATCACCATTGATGTGGTCATCAGGAACGTAGGAGTTGGGCCTCAGGACATATAACAAAGGGGTTTCGGTCGCACCCCGAACAGCACCAAAATAAGCTTGTAACGCCCGATCAAACTTAGGGAAATCCTCTTGAATGGACGTGAGTTTCAGGAGGGGCGGAGGTTTAGGCGTCTGTCCAGTTTTATGAACCTCCTTGCGTTGTCTTTCATATAGAAGCCGTTCAAGGGTGTGTCGGAGGGAATTTGAACTCTGTAGCCAGTCCATTGAACGAACTCGTTTTCCAAGTTTGATACGGAAGTTGATCCAATTAATCAGTAGCGTGATGTTGTGGGATCCAACTTCTGTCAGACGAGACTTCTTATGATTCCTGTTGAACGTAGTATAGAAATTGTTGAGGTGTTCGGGGCTGCGGCCCCGGATGGTGGCCATTGAGGACCACCCCTCAGTAAAAAGGGAGTTCACCGCTTCCCAGGAGATCCTCAAGCTGAGTAGGACTTTTTGAAAATTAGCCTCAGCTACCGTGAGCTTGCGTCCATTTTCATAACCTTCAATTGCCTTTCTGTAGTCAACACCATGATTTTCTAGGAGACTATTGGCATCGGGGTAGTCATCCGGATCGTATTCATCTTCCGGATCATCCCCATCCGGGTCAAAAGGATCATCTGAGTCTGAAGGGTCACCATCACCATCACTACCATCATCACCACCATCACCACCTCCACAGACACAGGCGTTACCTTGGCCCCCGTCCGACCAAGCATCATTGTTTCTTTCCAAATGGTCAATCCTTTCAGTAAGCGTTCCACAAACTTCATCAATCTTTCCATCAAGCTTTTCCAGGAATGCCATGAGCCTTTCATTAGCATCAGGTTCATCATCAGAGCTGTCGGTACCATGGCGGTTGTCATTGTTTTGATCGGTCTCATTGTCGCCGGAACGATCATTAGTTTCACTATTATTTCCGGAACCCTTCCGATGGTGTCTGTGAACACCAGTCTGCTCATAAAACTTGGACAATTTCAATCCCTGGACAAGGGATCCATTAGATCGTGTCATTGGCATGGTATTTAGTGGTTATGTTTGGTTTGGGACAGTCTGTGTTTGGTTTTGTGAGCTATAGGATCAGGTCTCCTGAGAACCTGAAATATCGTTGTCGGAGGGAAATATGCTGATGAAATACTCCAAAGCTCCAAAGAAATAGTAACCAGTAAAGGAAATCTTGAATGAGTGGACTTTGCTGTGCCACATGAGCTCTTGGTAAATCGGTGGTTATTGATGCGCCACATGAGCCAAAATAAATCATGTATCAAAAAGAATGCTTTTGGATGGCCGTAAAATCTTAAAAATAGGTCACATCACCATGCGCGTCAAAATAAGGTGTCAAGGATCAATCGGTGGCTGATATTAATTGATGGGATGAGTGGATGGATGTAATGAAACCAGCTCAGTGCTCCTTGAATTTTCATCGGTATACTGGTCTTTCTTTCTTTTAGTATTGCCGTAATACCGTATTGTTGTTGCCGTAAATAGCAAAATTAGCTTGTTTTTGATGTAAATCATCAAGAAAGCCCAATCGATGGAACATTGGTCAGCATGGATCCAATCCCTTCATCGGTCAGTGCTATTTCATCATATAATACCGGTCTTGGCCGTATACACGATTTCATCACCATTCTGATTCATCATCGTAGTTACGGTCTCTCGTTGCGGATCTCATGGCCTTATCCTAGGAACAGGGAATTCATTGCCATGGCTATGCCGGTCCTAGAAATAGCAAGATAGCTGATCTGGGTTATTTTTATTCCAGTAATTGGAATATTACAGCCACGTTGCTGTAGTATGTTTCCTTACACCACAGTAGTGAATGCCGTAACCACCGGCATACCCGCTGCTAAATTCACTATGAATTAGCCTGTGTCCCTTTGTAAGGCCCCCCTTTACATCATAGGGAAATAAGATGCCATCCAGTGATCAGCTGAGATGGATTAGAGCTCTTGCACGAGATTACGTGTACTTGCTTAGTAGGTGTTAAGTGTGTATGAAAATT
>CAACVS010000298.1:0-20664 GCA_900660405.1 Pseudo-nitzschia multistriata | reverse complement strand
ACTCGTGACATCTCTATTCTTCGTGAGGTATTCTTGAATAGTATCTTAGACCTCTTACGATCCTCGGACCTCTTGCGATCCTCGGACCTCTTACGATCCATACGTAGAAAGCGTACCTTACGATAGGTATGTAGGAATGGTATGATCCTTCATTCCTTTCTTCGGAGCTTCGTATCTATTGGTACGTACGTCCGTTGCAGCTCTTGATTTAATTCCGGAATGGTCTTCCGAATCCGCATCAAAGTATTGTATCGGAATAGTCTTTGGAAGAGTCTTTGGAGTCGTAATATCGAAAGTCTTGGGTCTGATAAACTGTAAAAAGCACGTGTGCAATAGGCAGTTAGTGTAGTGTTGATATAACAGGTGAATACACTGTAATATACACTAGAGACTTAGCTAAGATAGATATCATCATGGTATGAAGGCATGATAGGGTGTTTTAAATGTTAAAGAAAAGAAGAAGTGTGACCAAACAGCAGCTTGCTGTTTGCTGTATTTTCGATGCTTTAGCGATTCGGCAATCACGTACGATTCATCCGTATCGTACGATTCAATCCAAAGATACGATTCAACCTTAGTCTAACCTTAACCCTAATCGTTGAATCGTACGAAGATATGATTCAATCTTGGGATACAGTTTAACTTCAACCTTAATCATAATACTCGTACGATTCATTCATTCGTATCGTACGAGTGATTCGGTATGAGTGACTCAACTCAATCCACGAGTGATTTTCACACTACCACATTGGTCACATGATCAAGTACTACCTCATGCACCCCAGCGACAACAATGTGCAGAAGAAAATAGGCAGCAAACTCTTCCCAGTCTGGCACTGAACCCAGCCCTGCCAATCTGAGAACCGCAAAGGACTTCGCATCCTCGCGGCATACGAACTCTGCCGCCGCCCCACTCAGAAACCCCGCTCGGGCAGCGACACCTCCAATGACTCTGCACCCCGGAACTAGGGCTGACACCCCACATTCCCACAGAGACGCTGAACACAATGGGCCTACCACCAAACAAGTAGGTGTTCCAATGGAGGAAAACCAGTCGCAAAACAGTAATAGGTCAACAGCGCCATAACGCCACCTCGATACCTCAAGACCATTACACATTTCACTACACATAGATCTAATCACATTAGTCAAATCCTAATTTCGGCAAACACTACGAAAGGTCGAATTCCTGACCATTTAGATCTATAGAATACCGGACCCCAGAAGTACAATCATACGGTACTACTACCTCCGTTCCAAAATACTGGTACACTTTGCACTACTCTATTTTTTCCATAATACTGGTACACTTTGCATAACCCTGTACAATTACTACTACAAGTACAGTTTTATCATTCACATTAAACAGAACTATTACTATTATTATTAGTTACTACCAGCATCAGCAATAGTAGTATTGGTATTACTATTGTTGAAGTCTGCCAGTACTGAACGTGCAAAGGCAATCTTTTCTTGGTTGCAAATGATCGATAGTACTGGAAGCTCGTCCCCTTGACGTGTAAGCTTATCTTTCCCAAGGTGTGGAATCTTGTAAGTGTTGTCACCACCAACACCAAGTGACTCCTCCATTGCACACTGTAGTGTCAAAAATACCTTGTTTAGAGTCTCACGTTTGGATTCTTCAAACGCAGCAATCACGTTGGTGGCGATCAATGTTTAGAGTCTCATGTTTGGATTCTTCAAACGCAGCAATCACGTTGGTGGCNCTTCAAACGCAGCAATCACGTTGGTGGCGATCAATGTTTAGAGTCTCATGTTTGGATTCTTCAAACGCAGCAATCACGTTGGTGGCGATCAATGTATCCATATTCGAAGACCACTTCTTGTGCTGAAGGCTCTAAATAGAATTGAAGAAACCCAAATCAAGAACATTAAAGTCAGGACTGTTAGGAGGCTGGGGCTTCACAACAACATTCCAGTTCCTCTCGCGAGCCGCAGCTGTCACAGCTGCTCTGGTGTTCAGTGTATGAGGTTTAGCATTGTCTTCCTGAATAACACAACTTGGAATAACACCGTTGTCTCTGGGGAACTTCTCGTAAATAGCTGGTAGAACTTTTTTGATCATGAGCTTCCTGTACACTTCTTCATTGATGTTAACTGGGTGGGGTTCAATCGTACCTCGAGGTCTGTTCACAGAAGATCTCTACGCTGGTCTATACTCAACAATAGGCCAGATACCAAGCTTACCATCAAACCAAGCATTTCTACCATGATCAAATCTGGGCCTTGCTGTTGCACATAGAAACATCACCTTCTTGATATGCTGCTTTGACGGTGTCTTCCCAACTGGTTCAAGCTCTTCATCAAGTAGATAAGTGTTGCTTGTAACTTCCTTCATGAAGAACCATTTCTCWTCAACATGAACCTTGTCATACATTGGATCAAAGACACCGTTGTGATCAATATGAGACAGAGCAAATCGAATTCTTTCCATCTTGTTGGCTTCTTTCAGGAAAGGCTTCAAGGTACAGCTGTATCTCTTGATTGCTCCACGTTTAACAAGATGGTGCAGGCTGGTGATTGGAATGTTGATTGCCGCGGATAAGGTCCTTAGATCTCCTCTTTGCTTGTACGGAATATCCCTCATTGATTCAAGAAGAACTGCAGAGTCCCTTGGCTTCCTACCACACTTGGACTTCTTGTTGCTTGACACATCACCAGCTGGGCATGTATCATCATCTTGAGTTTCCTTGTATCGTTTCCAAATTTTTGCACAAGTCCTAGGGGAAACTTTGAATGCAACAGCAGCATTCTTGTAGGCACCCTTAGCAAGTTTGCCGTTTTGTTTCTGATGCGGAAGCAGTCTGTGTAGAATAGCCTGTTTTTGATTGTTAGTCAACTCACGCCTTTTTGGAGGAGGAGTAACAGCCGCAGGAGGAGGTAGCAGCTCAGTTGGTTGAAGGAGATCCATTGCGAGATCTATTGCATCTATTCCCGTAGCCATCGTGGTGTCCGTTTGCTTTAGAAAAGAGCAGCATTCAATAAAGTGAGTGGATGAAAGTATGGAAAAAAGAAGCACAACAAGCAGCAACAAAGAGATCATAGCAGGTTGATTGTCGTAGTCCCCTCTTAGTGGAAGCAGCGGAGGTGCAGAGGCTAGGCTTCGCTTCCCGCATCGGTGCGAGGCTTTGCTTCCCGCGGCGATTCCCTCTTAGTGGAAGCAATGCTGGAGACGTGAGTCGGTCTTTCCCCCTCTTAACAGAGGCGGGAGAAGCGCTGATTCCCTCTTAGTGGAGGCGCGTCGGCTCAACGGAGACGCGGACCGGTCGATGGATCCCCTTTAGTGGAAGCAACGGAGGCGTTCCCCTTTAGTGGAAGCAACGGAGGCGTTTAAATGGAGGCGTTTCCCCCCCCACTGGCGCTCTTAGTGGCACTGGCGCTCTTAGTGGAAACAACGGTCACGCAAGGCCCTCTCCCCTGCCTCTTAGTGGAAGCAACGGACACGCAATCCCCTCTTAGTGGAAGCAACGGAGACGCGGGGAGTGCAAGCAACGGAGACGCGTTGGCTGGAGCCTCTTAGTGGAAGGAGCAACAGAGACGCGAGGCGAGTCGGTCTTCCCCCCCTCAGTGGAGGTGCTCCGTGAAGGCGTGTAGTAGTGGAGGCGCGTAGGCTCAACGTCGATGAGTCACTTGAGGTGCAAAGAAGGCTTGAATAGCAAAGAAGCCGCTCTTAGGCAGTTGAGTGGAAAAGAAGAGAATGAGAATGAGAAGAGCGTAGAAAAGAGGAAATCGGGAAGTGTTGTGAAATCAAAAGTGAAAAATAACACGTGAAAATAACACAGGGAGCATTTTTCGACCATGCGCACAGCACTTTTTTTTCTCTTCGAAGCGGTTCTCCATCTCAAAATTGAAAAAAAACTGCACAGGCCCGAATAGGCCCGAGCAGTTTTTTGCTCTGTCTAGTGACCCTCTAAAGACTGCATGAAACATTGTCAATAAGTACAATAAGTATACCATGATAAAGCTCTGAGTCTGGGCTTTTCAAATAAACCAGTCCGGTCCTTAAGGGACCAGTAGAACCCAACTGACGGTAAAATCACATTAATATGCCAAAATAGGGCCTCTTTGAATAGCTATAAAGAGTGCACCAATGCTATAAACTTATTGCAATTAAGACAAGTGTATACTACTGCAATAGATCTGTCTAGTGTAAAAACAAGCATTCCAATCGCCCAAATATTGAGCTTATTCCAACCAGAGAGGTGCAAAGTGTACCAGTATTTTGGAACGGAGGTAGTATTACTAAGAGGCCCAGAATGTCCCGTGGCAAGAATCTAGAAAAGCAATACCGACAAAGGAGAGACAAGGCTACAATAACTCAGGCTAAGAGCAGTGAGGAACGACTGCACTTAGTCAACTTGATCAAAAATTTTACTTCAGGAAGATTTTCATTTATTTGTTCATCAAAGCACGAACTGCCAACACCAGTTGTGATCGCTAAGTTAAGATTAGGGACGATGTCATCCAATCTTACAATATCTGCGGCAAACAGAGAAACAAACGACAATAAATTTGCTTCTGCCACCCAAAGTATGACACAACAGACGTCCACATCCAGCAACAATAAAGAACTCTCACAAAAACATACTGCTTCTGGCAACGATGATGTGTCTACATGGAATGTCGTCGTTGCAAAACGAAATTCATCGTCGTCTTCTACGAAGCATGTTCCGGATCGATCAACGCATCATCGGAACTTGCAGTCGCAGTCGCAGTCGAAAAGTGGTACGGATAGGTCCTGGCACCAGAAGCAGCAGCCACAGCAACACTCGAAGAATAAGGCCAAACCAGGCAACAAACACAACAACAACAACAACAACAACAAAATGAAGTTTCAAAAGAACATCGTCAACAATAATTGTGAAAGTAAGAGACCAAAGCCCAAACCCAAAACATCAACCATAAGAGATATGATTCCCGGTAACAAAAAGAAAAACTTCAACGATGAAAAGAAGAAACCAGTTCATCAACAGCAGCAGCGACAGCATCMGTATCCTAAACAAAATTTGCCACCAAGAAACCCACATCGACGACTGGATCTTCAAATGAACAGCGATCAGGACTTTCCGGCTCTTGGAACCAGTAATCAATCATCATCGACTCCTATTCCTTCCCGTTCTACCGATGTTGTCGCCACAAGACGAGGATGGGGAGCTGTCCCGAAGCCGCCTCCACCTCCGACCATGTTACAGAAGACAGGCAGTAAATTCAACATTTCGAACTCGACCACGCTAACCACTGCGGTGTCTACTCAATCCTTAAAACAGAAACCGCAGAAGAATAATACCCAGCCACAACCCAGAATTCTAAAGTGCGAAAACCAATTGCAAAAGGGGAATGCGATCGGAACTCAAAAGAGCAGCAAGAAAAAGAAGGCGCTCCAGAGAGACGAGTCCTCACTGTCGTCGTCAAAACCAAACMGCATCCCATCCTCATCTGTATCGTCGTTTTTTCAGCCCCTAGCGCGCGCTAGTGTGGGCGGAGACACCGCTTGCGCTGCTGGCGCTGTGGGTGGTGGCAGCAGCCGAGGGATGGACGGGGAAGAACATCAGCTCTTGCGTCTCATGAAAGAGCGAACCGTGTACCAGAAGAAGGGCCGGCAGCGAGTCGCTCCGCGCAAAAAGAAATTCACTGCACTAAAAAAGAAGGTATTACAGGAACGACTGGATCAATGGAGGGCGCTTCATCCAGAAGCGTCGACGGGTCCTCGGCAAGGCAATCACGACGGTGGGACCGTTAGGACTACAAGCACGATACCAAGCAAAGGGTGCAAAAGTTCACTTCCAACGTGCTCGCTGTGCATATACAACTATGCAGTTCCAGAGGAATTGGAAGACGACGACGAATACGAAGAAATAATGGGTAATTTAAAAGGGATGGCATTGAAGATTGGGCCTATCGACGATGTCTTCATTCCCCGCAGCTCTGTTTTCGGGGATGAGATAAATCAGGACGGCGCCGGCAACGACAACAAGCAGAACAACAAGCATCCTTCTTTCGTCAAATTTCAGAAAGAGTCCGATGCTGCTGCCGCGCTGGCGTGTTGGTCCGGCTTGGTCATTGGAGGGAATGAGCTCGGAGTGTTCGGCGTTTCCGTACCGTCCGATGACAGAAACGTTGTTTGGTCCACAAGAGCTCTTGCCGCGGAGACAAAACGGCGCAAAGAACTCGATAATGTAGAGAGCGAAAGAGACTCGAGTGCAATTGATATCATTCTTCAAAAGATTTTGACTGATGATGACTTCGAAGACGAGGATTGCATGAACGAGAGTCTCGACGATCTGAGGAACATCGCTGCGCAGCTCGGAGCTGTTCAGAATATCCAAGCCAGTTCAACCAAGAACGGAGATGTCACGCTGACCTATAAATGTTCTTTAGTTGAGGCTCGAAAAATCGCAGAAAATCTTTGTAGAGTGGTAGTGGGCGGCGAGCCACTATATGCTTCGGTCAGCGAGGAGCTTGTTGCAACGTCTGACAGGGCTGGATCCCCAACGGTTGTATTGCTCGAAAATATTCTGACACAGGATGATCTGGATGACAGTGAATGTCTACAAGAAAGTCTCAATGACATCAGGGAGCTTTGCATGCGTTACGGTGATGTTTCTGACGTTGCCGTAAAGGGTACCGGGGTCAAAGTGAAGTACAACGAAAGCGTTCACGTTGCCAAGAAAGCGACAAGTGAACTGAACGGAATAGTTCTCGGTGGAATTGTACTCAAAGCATCTCTGCAGGTCGACAAAGATTCGGGGAGGAACGATTCCGGGCTTGAAAATTCGATCAATTTGTACAACCTCGTAACCGAAGACGACCTGGAGGACGAGGATTGCATKGAAGAAAGCCTTAGCGATGTTCGTGAACTTGCTTCCAGGTACGGCGAAGTTGTCGGCGTCGAAGTATTGGACAAAGATAGCAATCCTTTTGTGCGAATAAGATTTGGGGACGATATTTCGGTTGCAGCTGATGCTGTGAAAGGCTTTGGCAATATGGTGATTGGTGGACAGATAATCGATGCATCTCTTTCTAGCAGCGATTCGGGAACGTCGKGATCGAAGAGTGTTTGCGAACAACCCGGAGACAAACGAAAGCCGGAATCCGCAACAAGGAATCCTTCCGACAAGAAGGCAAGGACAGATGACAAGGCGCCTCTCTACTCTGGCGACAAGCTGATTTCGGAGCGCTTTGCGGAGATGAAGCGGGTGCCCAAGATACCGAACAAGGGCCCGAGAGAATATGCTAGCGAAATCAAAGACGAGCGTGTCAAGCCGCTCTTGTCCGAAATGCTTGGAGAGCTGATGAGATTGCAAAAGAGAGCGGTCGAAGACAAAAATGCAAAGGCACGAAGACGGATGGTGATGGGACTTCGAGAAGTCGCCAGGGGTATCCGAGCGCACAAAGGTAAGCCCGCAGCTGGAATGAACGCCCAGATGCTTCACTTCGTGCTGTATCCTTGACTAAAAGTTCTTTTTCTTTCGACACTGAATTCCACAGTAAAAATGGTGGTAATGGCAAACAATTTAGACGAGTACGGGGTCATCGACGAGAAGCTACAAGAAATTATTGACCTTGCCAAAAGCGAAGGAGTTCCTCTATTTTTTGAATTCACAAAACGATCACTAGGCAAAGCTATCGGGAAAAGCATCAAGATTGCAGTGGTTGGGATACAAAATGCCGATGGAGCGCACCAGCCATTTAAGAAACTCAACGCGATTGCAAGTAGAATATGACAAGATTAGCGATTCGTTGCGACCACACTTTAGAATAAGTTCTCTTTATCTGATAAGATTGTCTTCCTAGTTCATTTAAAAAGCATTTTTGGCCAAAATCATCGCCTTCTTCTTCCAAAGCTATTCCAGTTGTTGTTGGATTGAAATCCTTGATTGCCTCCTCCAAAGCCATTGTTTCCACTGTCACCCCCTGTCTCGTGCAAATATGGGCAATTTTTGCCTTTCTTGCACTTGCCCATGGCAAAGAATCTGCAAGGACCTTTCTTTCCGACTTTATTGTTGTTATTATAGTTTTGCTGGAATCCTTGCCCACTGCTGCCGTGGTTGTTTTGTTGGAAACCCCCTCCAAAGCCACTGTTTCCCCCTCCGGACTCGTGAGAATATTCACAGTTGTCGCCCTTTTTGCATTTGCCTTGGGCAAAGAACCTACACGGGCCTTTCTTCTTTGCATTTCGTCCACCAAATGGCGAATTTTGCTGCATCTGATTGCCTCTTCCAAATGGCGAAGACGAGGTGTTGCCACCAAATGGGGATGGGCTCGGAGCTCTATTACTCGAACCGAACGGCGACGGGGATGGTGCCATTCCACCACTCCCAAACGGCGACGGAGACGGTGCCATGCCACCACCCCCAAAGGGAGAAGGATTGGCATTCGTGTTGCCTCTTCCGAACGGTGAAGGAGACGGTCCCGCGCCTCCACCAAACGGCGAGGGAGACGGTGCCGTGCCTCCTGCGAACGGTGAGGGAGATGGTGCCATGCCACCTCCACCAAACGGCGAGGGAGACGGTGCCATGCCACCTCCAAACGGCGAGGGAGACGGTGCCATGCCGCCGCCGCCACCACCTCCAAACGGGGATGGAGACAGCCCCGCGGCACTTCCGCTACCAAACGGAGACTGGTTTGCACCGGCGTTGCCCCCACCAAACGGCGAGGGCGACGGTGCCGCACCGCCGCCAAACGGCGAGGGAGAGGCCGCCATTCCGCCACCGCCAAACGGCGAGGAAGAGGCTGCCGCGCCACCGCCGCCGCTAAACGTATTAGGGTTCCCGCCGCCTGTGCTACTTGGTCCGCCAAACGAAACTCCGCCGCCAAACGGGTTTTGTGGCGGCGGCTGCTGCTGCATCCCCTGTGGCTTTTTGGGTTGAACGTCCTCCTCCCCACCTATTGTTCCTCCGAACGAGACGACGCCTTCCTTCTTGTGGGAATGTTCCGACGCTCCGTAGTACAGCTCCGGAACGGCCTTGGGAGGCAGATTCTTTCGGAAGGAATCGAATCCTCCCTCGACAACCTTTCCCAATCGAATCGCGGACGGCTTTCCGAGCTCTCCTTCGTCCAGGCGATTCATGACGTCGTTCTGGATGGTGGCGAGCATCGTTCTGAAGTCGTCGGCGTGGGCGTTGGCCATCATGTGCCCCGCAACCGTCAAAAAGGCCCCCAGCACGGGTGCCGTCGTGAGCGGAAGCGGCGATGTTGGTGGCAGTGGCAGAAGATCGATGAATCGCTTCAGCCACAACATAGCTCCGGCGTGTCCGCCCATCAGCTGGTGGGAGCTCGGCAGAGACGATTGGAGAGCGGCCACGAACGATACAATGTTTTCCGTCCGTGCCAAAAACCGTGGGAACGTCTCGAATTCACCGGTCTTTTGGTTTCTCTGCATCCCGAGGCCGATCATCAGGTCGTCTTCGCTGGCATTATCCCTGGGTGCCGGAAGCGTGGGGATGGCCACAGGACACACTGTGTATATGTGTGCGGCCAGGACGGATATGATCTGTTTGCTTTCCACCGATACCATCGCAAGCATTGCCGCCAAGGGAAACCCATCTCCCTTGGTTCCTCCAAAGGACTCGGCTTGGACGCGTTTCATGGCCGTCGACGCGAGCAGGTCCACAAAATATCGCCTTCCAACCGCCATGTCGGATGTCAGCCCGGGAGCACCTTGCTGCAATTGTGTTTTGATCTGTCCATCTTCTTGTTCGTACGCGGCAATCGCTGTGGAGATTTGGGTTGCAACCTCCCGGATCTTGGAAGGATTGTCGTTCAGCGTGTTGACCTTTCCGTTGGCCATCTTTTTCATTCCGAGCCGCCGCTTTCCAACGGTCTTGTTCTTCTCGAAGGGTTCTACCGATGCCCTCACCTGGACCAGCTGCCCGACCAGCTTCTTTGCCTTGTCGATGTATTCGGTCGCTTTCTTTGCCGCGGCTTCCCGTTCTCTGCGTCGCCGCTCGGTCTCTGCCGCCCGGGCCTCCCGGTCCCTCGTGGCGGCCTGCTCCTTCTCGGTTTCCCGCTCGAGAACCGCCGCCGCCCGTTCTTGTTCCGCCCGGTCCCGCTCGGCCGCGGCTTCTCGGACCGCTCGGAGCCGGTCGTCCTCGGCTTCCCGGGCCTTCCGCAGCCGTTCCTCCTCGGCCCGCCGCCTCTCGAGGATGGCGTCCGCCTCTCGGTGGCTCCGTGCAACGAGCTCGCCGAGTAGTTCCTCGGCCCTCCGGCACTCCTCGTCGACCCGCCTTCGCACGGCCTCGACCCGCCCCGAGATCTCACGCTCGGTGTCCGGGGGCGCGGCCCAGGCCTCCCGGGGGGCCGGGCGAGCGGCCCTTCCGCGGGCCCCGCAATCGCGGGCGTCGTCCTCGTCGTCGTCCTCGTCCCCGCTGTAGCACAGGTCGTCGTCGCCGCCGCTTCGGAAAGGCCCGCGGTCCTTGCCCCACCGAAGCAAGGCGATCGTCGGCATCCGATTCGAAGGAAGATAGGCCGAGAGCGGCGGATACGACTGGACCGGGAGGCCCTCGGAGTCGTCCCACCCGTAGGAGGATCGCCCGCTCGCTGCCCCCCGCGGGGGGGGATCCAGGGAAAACCACGTCGTTCCCCACGGGGAGGAACTCCCCCCGGGAAGGGGGCTCCCGAACCCGATGGGATGGGGGGGTTCTTCTTCCCCTCCGCTGTCGGAGTCGTCGCTGCTGCCGATGCTGCTGCTCCATTCCCCTTCGCGCCGTGCCGCCCCCGGCAAGCCGAAGCGGGGCATCGCTGGTGTTGGTTGGTGCCTCGAACCACGTCGGGATGCTCCTGTGCTGCGATGCCCTGCCGCAAGCAAGGGCCTTCGTGCCGAGGATGGTGCGGTGTGGCTTGCTTTGGTTGTGATGGATTCCTCCGATGTATTGGCTGTTTTTTGTTGTTGTTGTTGTCGTTGTTTGGTTTTGTGATTTTTCTGGGGGGAAGAGAGCGTGCTAGCGTGTTTCAAGAGGATTGGGCCCAGTCTCGCGACGACAACCGATCGAAACAATTGAAAAATACGGTACGGGTAGTTAGTACGTATGGTACCAAGTATCGTACCTACCGGTAGGTGGAGGAGAGTCGTTCTGTTCCGAAACCGGTCCCGGGTGACCTGCCGTGAAAATGTGTGGTGTCACATCGTACGTACTCTACAGTACGGTACCTAGAGTAACGTACGTACAAAGTTCGTACCACAGGTGTTCACGGTGGGGTTTTAGAGCGATTTTGGCGTTAATTTAGAGTTAGGAATCCAGCAATCTGATTGGCTAATTAGACAGATCAAAATTATCGAAAACTGTACAGTGTACCCCCTTGAAAGCTAATTTCAGTGTAGAATCCTACGGCAGATTTGTACCAGGAATGAATTTTTGCTTGATTTTTTGCTTTGATTTACACCAGTATCGGTACGAGTACAGTTACTCCCCTCCGTTTCGGTTGTCGACGCTGATAACACTGTGTGGTGCAACTCGTGAATACTCTAATAGTTATCGACAGTGCCGCTACCCGGCATCGCAAAATAAGGTAGAACCATATATTGGTGAAGTCTTTCTGCTGCTTGTTGTTGTTGTCGCCGTTGTCAAATTACCAACAACAACAAGAATGTTACGGAGGGATGTACCGGGCAGAGTTGGATGCCTTCGATCCAAGGAATTCACTGTCAATGAAGGTTTTTGACCAACCATCTGGGACCTTGCCGAGGAGCATGTAATTATACACATCCTGCAGTTCATTTGGAATCAAATTGTTCTTTTTTGAATCAAAGTACCCCTCCACAGCTTCGCCGGCCTCAAGATCAGTTTCATCGTCGATGGGAAGATCCTCTAAGAGTTTTGTTCTTGTTCCAAATGAATTGTATCGTCCCCGAGGACTTCTGCGTCTTTTATAGTCTTCCTCTTCAAAAAGGCAATGTACTTCTTCGATACCTGGGATAAGACAAGACTGCTGGCGCTGTGACAACTTTTCACATCGAAGTTTGTCTTGGGCAATTGGTGCCATGAGTCTTTTAATTTGATTCATGACATGATGTTTGTTTTCAAAGCCTTCCGTTGAGCAACGTCCACTCATGCCTGTCTTCTCAATAAAGCGAATCAAAGCACATAGTAGCATATGCATCTTCCAGTAGATTGGATTCTTCTTTTCATACATTCCTAGGCGCTGTATCCATTGCTGCACAAAGTTCGCAACATTTTCTTTTAGTTTGAGGATATCTGCATTGCACTGCATGTCCTGGGATTTTAAAGCGGACGAAATCTGCAAGAGGAGCTTGGCAGACCTGTGCCACCAAGCCATAATCTCAAGCACAACAGGATCATTGCATCCATTGATCCATTGATTACAACGTTATATATTTCCTCATTGCTTTGAAGTGCCTTGATCCCTCGAGCATTTGTTAGCTCGCACTGGCCATGATTCTTATTGAAATCACCAGCAAAGGTCTTAATTGCTTTCATGAAAAGAAATACAGCCTTTGTAAAATTCTTCTTCTTGCTTCTTTCGAAAGTTTGCAAAAGCGACTTCAACTCATCGGCTCCATTGAGTTTGCGCAATGTTTCCTGGTAGCCAAGTTCTTCCCCTACTTCATCTCTTCTCATAACTGCTTCTGTATAAGCTACGTAACATCTGTTGGTGTCATCCTCATCTTCAGCTGCACACAGGTTCTCAAATGCCAACTTTACCAAACAATCTTCTTCCTTGTATCGGTTCTGTGCATGCTGGTAATTCAAGGAGCTTGCCCGAGATCCCATTACCTCAATGAAAGCTTTCACTTTTGTTGTTTGGTCCTTTATGAATTCTGGTTCAGATTCTGTTGCTGATTCTTCCGTTGCTTTCTGGAGCTGGATGGCAGTTTCTTCTGTCAAATGAGTCATCAGCCCTTGTGACACATGCATTGGATCACCGGTGTGAAGATATAGGAGGTCATCATCAATGTGCAATAACAGCTTGTAGATAACACTAAACACATCCTTTTTCAGCTTGAGTGTCGGATCGCAAGTCATATCACCAGCAAGTGCTGAAAAATGATAATAGGACTCATTCCGACTGTATTTCCCTGTTCTTTCTGTATAATCTTTTGTCGATACTACGGCATCTGCTGTATCGGTGTTGCTTTCTTCTGCAATATGGTCTCTTACCCAAGTTGGGACAAATACTTCACGCAGTGGCCATAGACACTTGGGGCAGGGGTAAGAAGAGCCACAAGTTGAAAGGCCATACACGGTGGTGCACATTTTGCCATCTTCGCATGGCACACCAATCAATTGCAGGCAATCTACCATAGAACTGTTTAGATCTATGTCTTCTGTATTCACACCTTGATCAAATTCAAAAGAGAATATTTCTTCCATTGTTGCTGCAATTTGTACCCTACAACCAATAAAATGGTGCTGTGATTGAAGTAGCCGTACTTTCAGGTGTAGTTCACCATTGGATGTCAGAAAACATAGGTCCTGATTGATGAAAGCGTCATCAGCAATAACGCGTCCTAGCGCTCTCGATTTCCATAGGGGCATTTGTGTGTGTGGTATACCAAGATACTCAATACCACCAATAGTACAAACAATCTTTGTCGATGACAAGTCCTGCCTCTTCGCCCTGCCGACAAATTGTAGCAACAAACACTTCACATCTTGTGCAGCCGCAGAAGTATCATTCTTTGAGAAGAATTGAATTCTAATCATAAAAAGCTGTTGATTAACAAGTTGCTCAAGGATGGCTTTTCGATTAGGGGAATACAAAGTTTTCTCCAGGTTTGAGTATACTTCTGTTGCTCCCTCCACAACACTGATAGGAATTGAGAAGCGTCCGTGATTGCCTTTCTTTCTGTTTGCAAGAGAAATCATCATTATGAGATCACTTCCCCCTCGATCAGCTCCAAATTGAAAGATTACCTTGTTCTTGAACTTTGAGAACGCCAATGAGTCTTCCATCTCTCCCTCTAAAACACAGCCCGACACAAGCCTTTCCATGAGCAATGGTACATTCTCGATGTAATAATAAACACATCTTTCCACATCCTCTTTTGTTACACAACACTCAACATACTTGAATTTTGAAGGAACAGCGCTAACACGTTCAAGTAAACCAATCTTCTTTTTAAGCTGTCCTTCAAGAGCCTTCTCAGCCGATATCAACATCTTCTTCTTCTTGAGTAGGGTCAAAACATCTGTCACTATAGAAGTAACAACTGATGTCGATACATTCCATCCAGATCGATTCCAAATTTCAAGTACTTCCATTGAAGAAATTTGCGCCTTTGGTTCACTACACACAATCGAATCAAACTTGCTCTTAATAACCCTCTCAAGCACCGTTTTCTGCAAATCTGTATCACTTGCAGCACCACTTACAGTACTTTGAATAAAATCCATCACAGACGCTGCTGCCTTGTTCACAAACTTGCGACGGTTCCTTCCACTTGTGTTTGCGCACACCGACCGTGATGGGAGCGCATAGATCCTTTTATCTAGCAGGTTGCCATTATCAGCAGCACGGAGGCAAACAAACTCGAGGGCTCTTCTTTCAAGATCTTTGTCATTTTGAGCAGTGCTTATAGCATGCTTGAAGTGACTGCACTCTGGTGAGAGATCATCGTTGGTTTGTTCCGGTGTTTTGTTTTGGTTAGAAGGAGGTATAAACAGAGCTCTTCTGAGAACAGGGGATAACACAGGAGTTGGACCAAGACAAACTCTCTTTTTTACTTGCGTTCCTGGTGTTTCTGCTGGTGTTGGTTGCCCTGAAGAAAGAGGAGTCTCCTGCACTGCCGAGAAACTTTGTTCAGAATTTGGTGGTGTTGATTCTAATGGTGCTTCTACCATATCAAGAACAGGTGAATCGCTGCTGACAGTCAATGGGGAAGTCCTGTTCTCCTTTTCCTCTTCAAAAGAAACAGCTATAGGCACAATTCTTGGAGAGATAATAGAGTCTTGTACGGAAGTCAATAACTCTTCAGCAGAAACTGAAGCTGTGGGAACTGTTGCACTACTCTTCAATGCTGGAGATGACTTCTTTCTACTACTTTCTCCATCGCCACTTTGTATTGCAATCGACGATGGAAGAATAGTCCAAACCATATCATTTGCAAGCAATCGGAGCCACTGCAAATCATTCTTTGATCCTTTCTTTCCAAGTGCAACACATAGTACAGCACTATTTCCACAGAATGCCCGGATGATGGTATAGAGAATAAGAACTATATAACATCGATCTTTATAGGGCTTCATATCTCCTTCATGTTGGAATAAAAGGATTCGTAACCACCCAGGTCCAGCACTTGAGTTCTGTTTTGACAGGAAGGAGTCAAGAGGACAAACTTTATTCTTCTTTGACCAAACAAAATTGCTAGAACATTCTTCGATAGAAGAGATAAACTCTACAACCATTTCACTTGTAATGGACAATTTTTGCCTTTTGTCACCATCTATCAGTCGGACGCAATTGGACAATTGTTTTTGGAATTCTTGGTGTAGGAATCGGATATACTTCACTTTACAATACTTTTTTTCTTTCCCCACGCTGCTTTCAAATACATTGTCTATCCGGCCGATAAAGAAGCAATAAAGCAAGCACAACAACAATGAATTCAGAGTTGAAGCTTGTTCCTGGCCTATTAGATCACGGATCCAATTCTCCTCAAGATTCTTGTAATTATTCATCCAGATTAGAATGGGTAGTTTCGATGGATTTCTTGTCGTTGATGCGGAGTATGTCTGCAGCAGAGTGTCTCGTAGTTCCTTCTTTGAAGGGGGCAAGATGTTGAACAAATTTCGCTTTTTCCTCCTCCTCTTCTTCTTGAATGGAGAGAAAATCATGATAGGGGTGACGTATCAAAGGGTTCTCAAATTACACCAACAGTCGTTGCTTCATTACGGAGCTGTTGCAATGAAGAGGCCCTCCACAACAGCAAACGACACCCTCCGCAACAGCAAACATCGCCACACGCACAAAAGCAGTGACCATGGCACAGGCTATAGATGACTCTGCTCCATGATACATCTTCATCAAAACCTTAACAGTCCTTGGAAACATGAGAGGAATTTTCTATTTGGTGGATTGTTGCATCTTCACGGCCATGCGATATGCTCTCACATAAGAAAAAGATGTGAAAGAAGGAGAGTTGTGACGGAAAAAGGTATCATTCCAATAAAAAGTGGACTGTACTAGGAATCCTACGTATTTTTACGTACAATTTTCAGCCTCATTTTTATCATACGTAACATGTGCCATCACAATTTTGGGCGCTCTACTCCAAAAATGAAGGATGCCATCACTCTTGTTATCGCTCCGCGCACCTTGGAGTAACACGTAACATACCTTTCCCGGGTCCATACTCAAACATTTTGAGAGAAAGCCAAACAACAAGGCTCCTATTTGTGTCATGTGGTAGTTGAACAACTGAATACTACTTTAAAGATAGTACGCTACATGTGTACAGCTCTCAATACTTCCAGTAACTGACTTGCTGGGATAACTCCGGCTTGTACTCAATGTCATCGTCGTAAGCAACAGAAACGTTAAGACCTTGAGCAGCAGTTTGTTCCAACTCATTAACAGTACTCTCATCATCAACGGTGCCTTCATCACTACTTTCTTCCAAGAGGTTGACTGAACTGTTATCCTTCTGATCGAGATGGTCAACTTCCTTTTCAACTGGCTGGGATGCTCCAATTCTTTCATCTGCTCCTTCCGCATTCTTGTCTGTGGATCCACTTGGAGAACTTCTAGTCCTAGTAGCAGATTCGCTGGACTTGGTGGTGGTTGAGGGTTTCTGAGTACTACTACTAGGAATAGGACAACCCAAGTATCTTGTCAAGCCGATGATATCTCTTGCAATCAGTTCGCCAGTGAAGTTCTTCAAGACAATTTTGATATTACCATTTCCGGCATCAACAAATTCTGGGATGGAGTTATTCATGTTTTGCTTTCTCTTTCAATATTCATCAAATTATGATTCGATCTTTGAATGCAGACAGAACTTAGAGTTTCAGTTGAGTGCCGAGTTTCGTTTGAACAATTTGAATTTTTGCTGGGACGGGACGCCAGCCAACTTGTCACATTTAAAGTGAATCAAAATTTTTGAACTGCTGATCTGAGTTTTTCAGGTGTAACTCTTATCCGGAAGCTGCGCCATAATTTTAAAGACTACAAACGCCAAAAGGGACCCTCGTATCATGCCCTTTTCCCACCTGAAGACATTTTACTGTGCCATGTGTTTTCGGGACCTTTTAGATGGAGAGCGACCCACCCGTTTCGCTGATGAAACTTTTTTTTCTGTGGATGAAGAAAGCTGTATCTTGAGAATCTTTGATGGGCAAGGAATGGGATCTTGGATTTTCAGTACTGATCCAATGCCGCAAGAGCCTTTGTTTACAATCGACATGAAAGAGACTGGATGGAATTTTGACTTCAGACGAGTTGCCAGTGCAAATGGGAACCATTTGTTTGGAAGGATGAGGATCACTGGAGATTTTGGATCCGGCTTGGAGAGGCTCATCTTCAAGTTTTCACTACATGAATACAACAGAATCGGCCCTTTGATCCGCTCGTTTGTTTCAAATGGAGAATAGTATGATGAGGGGCTCCTGCTGCCACTACTATCATGATACTACAAATCCCAAGCAATCCTGCTCTTGGTAGTGCTGGCTGCCGTCACTGTCCATGCCCTTCGGTTCACTATTGAGATTGGCGATTGTCAAATTGGTGACGCATGACATCACTATCGAGTGATGGATAGTTCAGCGGAGCGCGGTGGTTGCTAGCAACGGCAGCAACGTTACCCTTATTTGAAAGAAGAGGCGTGCTACTGCATGCAATAGGAACATCATGAGATAAATAAATATAAACACCAGATTACTACTACTTGTATAAATTAACGATTGAACTTCTTGTCCCTTTCACCAAACACCAGATCATGATATTCATCTGGATTCGAAGTGCATTGGTAACCTTTTCCGGTCTTATTAAGCATTGCTTTTCCTATGCCAAGGAGTAGACGAACCAATTCTTTCAATTTACAATCTTCTGGGCAGAGAAAAATAGAAGAAGGTTGAGGTCTTCTGATTCTGCTGTTTTCAGAACAGTGTGGTTTCTGCACCATCTCATCAAATGTGAACATGAAGTGCTGTGATTTGGGCTTCTCATCACGGTCGATTTTTGATTCCCATGTGCTGCAATACTGCAAATCACTCAGATGCTTTGAAGCTACAGTAAACTTAGCCCGAACAGTCCGATCCTTCACACAGTTCACTGAAGTTGGCCTTGTAGATACTTTTCTTCTTTTGCTCTTGTTGGCTTGAGTCTTTTTCTTTGTTTCCTCCTGCTGTGCCTTTCTTTTCTCCTGTGTCTTTGGTTTCACCTGCGCCTTTCTTTGATTAACCTGCTGCACTTCGTTGTTCTTTCTTGCTTCTTCACTCATCTTTCTTGTGGGCAAGGGATGAGTGTTCCTCTTCCGCAGCGCATAACGTTGTTGAATTCCTCCTTTTCTCTCAAGGATACGAGTAACACCTTTCTCAAGCTCTCCAAGCTTGCCTGCTTTCTTGAATGCTTCTCGAATTTCTGTTCCAGCCTTCTTTGCCTTTTCAATCAAATCGTTCTTGTTCTTTGACGCACGAGTTCCTTTTGATCTTTCGCTCAACAAAAAAGCTCTCCTGCTTGCTTTTGATGCAGCCTCTTGCCTTTCTTTGATTCGATTGGATTTCCTCCGGGGCAAGTGTATCACCTCCTCGTCCTCGTCCTCCTCGTCCTCCTCATCCACAGTCTCCACAAATACCGGTGGCAGTTTCTCCTCCTCCTCCTCCTCCTCCTCCTCCTCCTCATCATCATCATCCTCATCATCATTCTCTCCTCCCAAAATCTCCACAAATAACGGCGGCAGTTTCTCCTTCTTCTTGCTGTCCTCCTCCACAAATAGCGACGGCAGTTTCTCCTCCACCGTATCCTTGCTGTCCTTGTCTCCCTCATCCTCTGTGTTGCTCTTGCTGTCCTCTTCTTCTTCCTTGTCCTCGTTGTCGCTGTCCTCGCTGCCCTTAGCAGCAGCGGCAGCCGTAGCTGTAGTAGATGCATGAGGAGTCGTAGCTACAGCAGGAGCAGGAGCAGGAGCAGCAGCAAGACCAGCAAGGACAGCAGCAGCCGCAGATGCATGATGAGGAGCAGTACCGACAGCAGGAGTACCMGCAGCAGCATCGTGAAAGTTCTTTGTGCCACTACTAGTAGTAGTACCGTTTTCATCATCCTTCTTGTTGATATTCTCTATTTCCTTGTTGGTGTGTGAAATCCCTGTATTTTCTTCAGCACCACTTCTCTTGGTGTTCTTGTTACCATCTTGAGGAGGAATCTCAATGTGCCGGGCCGTGTCGCCAAGACTCTTTCCTTGTTCCTTTCTTTGTTCTTGTCGTTGCGGTGCAGTTTTTGCAGCTGCAGCCGCAGCAGCGGAAGCAGCAGAAGCAGCAGCAATGGTTTCTGAAGATACTTCGTTTCCCATGGTGGTTAGTAGATTAATAGCAAAAAAGAGCTGCTAAATCATTAATTCTAGAATTATGAGGGATTGCTAGTAGTATCACTTCATTGATACGGCGAGTACAGTCGTTGTTCTTGCTCTTCTGCTCCTGTACTCGCCTATCGTGGAAGAATAGTTGTCTGTTGCATCTTCCACGCTAATGGCATTCTATCGTGGACGTTCCATCAGTATCAGAGGCACTTGGTGCTATTGATAGTGACGCCAACAGATGAAAGAAGAGGAGGATAGCTTCATTAACATGGACTGCTGTTAGTTTCTTAAACGTGTTGAGCCAAAACAAGCAAAAAACCAAGCAAATATTGATTCCTAGTACAAATTTGATGTAGGATTCTACGAGAGATTTGGATATCAGGGGGGAGATATACTGTACAGTTTTCGATATTTTCGATATTTTGATCTTTCTAATTAGCCAATCAGATTGCTTGATTCCTACCGAATTTTAGAATTATCCCTAACTCTAAATTAATGCCAAACTCGCCGTAAAATGCCAGTTTTGGCCAAAACGAACACCTGTGGTACCGTACAACCCAGTGGATACTTAGTACTGACATACATCAGACACAGTACCGTACTGGTACAACAATACAACAGGGTACTCATACACAGGGGTCATAATTTAAAGGGGAGCGCAACGCGTCGAAACTCATATTCCACGTGCGGTCCAAATTTCCAAAAAGTCACCGAAGGAAATTTTTTCATTCTCATTTTTACTGCATAATACTAATAAAACTATCCAACCTTTAAGCAGTTACAGCTTTATCAAAAATACTACTATTTTAATTTTTGAGTAGCCARTCTAGTCCAGTTTTTWATGCTGATTCTGAATATACCATTTTCTTGGATATTAAATTGATATTTGTRGTACTATTTTACTATTAGAAAATGAACATAATTTTCCACAGTAGTAGTAGTAGTAGTTTTACTAGTAGTAGTAGTAGTAGTAGTAGTAGTAGTAGTAGTAGTAGTAGTAGTAGTAGTAGTAGTAGTAGTAGTAGTAGTACTAGTAGTACTAGTAGTAGTAGTAGTAGTAGTACTACTACTACTACTACTACTACGTCACAAAAAGTGATCGCACCCTCTCGCACCCTCTCGCGACGTTTTTTTCGAGAATACTCACCCCCTTTTTAAAAAATCACGTGCCAAAC
>CAACVS010000297.1:1960-38551 GCA_900660405.1 Pseudo-nitzschia multistriata | reverse complement strand
GGTATATTCCTTGGCTATGGCAAAACCACAGACAATATTAAATACTTTGATATCCACACAGGAACCGATAAAGTAGCCCGCCATGATTCCAAGGATGAACTGCAATACGGAGCCAACCCTAGTAAMAGATCACCTGCCGCTGCCCACTTACTCRAAGTATTCACTGAAGGAGAGAACACAGACCACACCACTAATCGCAAGCCAGAATCGGTTCAACTTTCATTCAAGGATCYGCGACAAACTAACCCATCCAACATAGTTCAGGAAATTATCAATGACTCTCCACAAAGCTACACCACAGCTGCTGCTGCAAAAGTACAGGCAAGAATCAGTAAAACTAAATTTGAAAGACCTGATATCACTGCTCTTGTTCCTGAACTGGAATGCCTTGACATCTCCACTAATATGTTCATTAAAGAGACTTCACATACTCTTCCTTTGAAGAATGTCAACAGCATTCATCCTACATTGGGTCTCCTGGTTAGCCCTCATCCAGACYTGAAAGACTCCATGGAACTCACAGCTCTCCAGGTGGGAACAATTGCCCATGCACGTATCAGGGGATGGAAACGGCGCCTCCGTGGAACAATCGTTACATCAGTCAACGACCAACCCATTCACTCCAAACGGGATATTGTGGACGCCATACAACGGGCTAGAGCAACGCACCGTGTTAATGTAACTATCAAATTTGGGTCGCTCACAGGATTTGCCATGAGYGGGGAGGGAGTCCCTACTCTTCAGGCTGACCAACTCAATGTAATTGCCMACCATCTCCATTCCATCAACAACCAACAGGACCTATGGCCCAATAAGACTCAATGGCCATCCGCCATGGACTCCCCTGAAACACTCACTGAACARATCCGAATTGCAAAACTCACCAGATCTAAGCTCCAACATACGGATAAATGGGAGGGATTCCTCAAGTCTGAATGGAAACAACTAAACAGATACCACAATGTAGGCATGTTTGGTAATCCCATTGATGAGTCACCAGATATGACTGTCCTTCCATGGGTCTGGACATACTTAGAGAAGGAGAATCCGCTTACAGGTATCGATGAGCCTAAATCTCGTGGCACATGTAATGGTGGCAAACGTTACGGCAAAGCTGTTACTCTTGCAGAAACATATGCATCATGCGTTGAACAACCTATTCACCGGCTCACCTGGGCCCTTGCGGCAGCACTTAACTTAATCTGTGTGGGTTACGATGTGGGCAATGCATTTGCAGAAGCCCCTCCACCAAAGAGCCCCTTTTATATGAAAGTTGATGCACCATTCCAACAATGGTGGACTGAGTGTCTTCATCGTGATCCTATTAGGCCCGGACAAGTCATACCAATCCTAAAGGCCTTACAAGGACACCCTGAAGCGCCTCGACTCTGGGATAAATACATCTCCAAACTGCTCATTGAGGAGCTTGGCTTCAAACCAACCACACATGAGCCTTGTCTTTACTTTAAACATGATGAAACTCACGGACTAACACTCATCCTACGGCAAGTCGATGATTTTCTTATAGCTAATGCCAATCGATCAGTTTGTGACAGTATTCGCGACCTCATCCAACAGCGGATGAGCAATCCACTCAATGTACTTGGAACGATCCGTAAATTCAATGGAATACACGTCGATCAAACGCGACACTACAACCATCTTCACTGCAGTCGATATATTGAAAAGATCTGTGAACACCATGGATGGCTTCACGAAAGAACCAGKAAACGACCAACTCCCATGAAGGAGGACTCTAATTACAGTAAACGAATACAACTTGATAAAGGACCGGCAGACCCAATGGAGGCAATGAAACTGGAACAGTCCATGGGATTCAGTTATCGACAGTGTATTGGWGAACTCATCTATGCACTCACTATATGCAGGCTGGATATATCGATAGCTGTAATTACCCTCAGCCAGCACTCTCACTGYCCTGCTCGCATACACTACAAAGCAGTAAAACAGGTCTTCATCTACCTTCTGGCTACTAAACTTGAAGGACTTACATACTGGAGACCATCACCACGAGAAGATCTTCCAGAACTTCCCCTTCCCCAACCAGTCTCCAAACAAACTACTCTTGCCAAATTCTATCAGAGTACGGACCCMCTCCAAGTCCATGGATCATGTGATACCACATGGGCCTCTGATAGACTACAGAGACGATCCATGGGAGGTATTATAATGATGCTAGCGGGCGCTGCTGTGTACTATCGAACTAGATTACAACCTACCATTGCTCAAAGCTCCACTGAAGCAGAATTCACCAACATGGCTGATGCTGGAAAAGCAGCTCTATATCTTCGATGGATCCTTTCAGAACTAGCTATTCACCAACCTAAACCCACTCCCATTCTAGCAGACAACCATGGTGCTGTACGAATGGCCAATGCTCAACAACCAACTCGACGCACCCGCCATGTTGAGATGAAACACTTTGTTATCTTACAATGGACTGATGATGAGCTTATCAGCTTTGTGAAAACCAAATCTGATGAGAATTATAGTGACTCACTGAGCAAACCCACCGGTCGCACTAAGTTCTACGAACACACGGAYGTGTTTATKGGGCGGATTAGACCGGAATACACCTTAATAGGCACTCCTAACACCACTAATAGTGTGGATACCCCCRCTATACGGAAAATCACATGCTCCACTTGCAGTCTAAATCCTCTACATGACTTACTGGATTCTTACGAGGATTTAGAGCCTGCAAGTGCGGGGTGGTGTGAGGARAATAACCCCAACCCAAATCACCTACACGTAGCACTAACACGAATACCACGTGAGTGACAACAACAGACAGCAATATCAGCTGCACACAGCACTCACTCTTTATTGTAAACACCCAATAACATGCACTAGAGAGCCTAGTAACATTTCGCAGCAAAGAGTGCGCGTAGAGTTCGAGTTCGTTGATTCGACACGTAAAGATGGCATCAGAAATCAGAACAGACGGTAATTCTGTCATTCGTCATTAGTGACAATGATATGTACGTATCGTAGGTACGATCACTCCCCAGCAGTGACCCTTGACCCTGGACCCTGCTCTCATTACCAGATGAATTTTTCGACTAGATCGACTACATTCAATTCGATTCTGTGTGTGTACGGTATCTTTTTCGTCGAAGAATCTTTGACGAAATTGCCTCACATGCKGTACAGTAACAAAAAGTAGAACATAGGAGTATTTCGTATTTCTACAAAAATACTTCTCTGTACCAAAATAACCTACGGTTTCGCACGTTCGGTACCGTACGGTAGGATATGTATCGATGGTATGAGACGCATGAAAGAATATTGTAAGTTTTGTTTCGCCGGTGGAACGATTACGTTCCCGGTGTACCTTCAACTCACTTCGGCCGAACTCATCCGAAACGTTGTTTCTATCGTTTCATCGAAACGCGACGTATTTCTAATTATGTTCCGTGCAAACACGAAAACAGGTGTACAAAAATTTTGACATCCCGCCACTCTTCCACTGTTCTATACGATCGAAGAGCAAGCAGCATTAATTGTTTCTGATAGGAAGGACGAAATCCCACCGCTGGGAAATTGAAGAAAAACAAGGGGACCAACACAAAACCGGAAAAAGAAGACGGGACGAGTCAGACAGACGTCGTCGTCGTATTCTACCAAACAAGTCTCAAAGCGACTGAATTGGATCGAGAAAAAAGATAGCCGCAGTTTGAGTTCGGTTTTCCTCTACCATCTTTTGGTATTAATCACACCACACCGCACGGCTCCACGCAGAACATATCTTGCCGTTCTTGGTGAGGAAAACAATTGCGCTCATACACACACACACACCACAATAAGAAAGCATGTTCGCTTTGAGATCCTCCTCAAGGGGTATCCTTGGTTCCCGATTCCAAGTATCAACAACGTGGCGAAGGCTTCCAAATCATGTTCCACAACAAAGGAGCAGCAGCAACTGCTATAGAATGGGCATTACATCTGCGTTCAAGGGGCTTCGCCGCAGCCGCTATGCGATTGCGAATTCGCCTGGTATTTTAACGCCGTCGCGGCATGCCTCCAAATCAATGCGAGCCGCATCTTCTGGATCCTCCTCCGCGAGTAGCACCAGCGTTGTACCGCTTCCTACGCGGGAGCAGCTCTCAATCCTCGCCATCCGGTCCGCCATCCCGATGGTCGGCTTTGGCATAATGGACAACGTCGTCATGATCACCGCCGGGGGCGCCATCGACTCCACCATCGGGGTCTCCCTGGGAATCTCTACCATGGCGGCCGCCGGTCTGGGCCAGTGCTGCAGCGACGTTGCGGGGATCACCTCGGGCGGGATCGTGGACGCGGCCGTGTCGAGGCTGAACCTGAGGCACCACGGCTTGTCACCGCAGCAGCTGGACACCCGGGTTGCCCGCGTGTGCGGGACGATCGGGGCCTGCGTCGGGGTCGTGACGGGGTGTTTGCTTGGAATGACGGTGCTGTTCTGGTGAGTACTAGAGCAATGGATTGACCGGCTCGCTGCCACTAGGCATTCGAAGCTTGGCTTTGTTTTTTCGTTGTTTGGCAATTCATAGGATTTTTAATAGATCCTAAACCATTAGGAGATGTGGCTCACGTGATTTTTTGTGTTTGGCAGCATGGATACGGACAAGGCCGACCGAGCGAGGCGCGCAAAGGAACTGAAGAGCATATTCGAATCGGTCATGAACGACGGGCATAAGCTGGTGGGAGCCGAGCGGGCAACCCTGTTTCTGATCGATGAAGACTCGAATGAACTGTGGTCGCAGGTTGCTACCGGAATGGAAGGGGAGAACATCATCAAGGTCCCCTCCACCAAGGGCTGTGTCGGAACAAGCGTTACGAACAATATCGTTTGTAACGTTCCGGACGCCTACGCATCGGAAGACTTCAACAAGGAAATCGACGTTTCGACCGGTTACAGGACGGTCAGCATTTTGGTAGTGCCGATTCGATCGGAGAGCGGCAAGGTCCTCGGGGCCATTCAGATGATCAACAAAAAGCAGCAACCGCAGGAAGGATTCGATGGTGATATTGCCGACAACAGCAATGACGCAACAATAATCCCCTTTTCGGAAAACGATGAGAAGGTTGTTAGTGTCCTAGCGTCTCATGTAGCGTCTTTTATCCGTGTGGTGGAATCATCGGAGTGAGGACCACAGAAATTTTCTTGGAATCAGATAGCAACTACAAAATTCTAGAGCTATAGCTCATCCCGTGCCTCGGGACAAAAATGTTTCTCACCGAGACTGGAAATCTTCGTAGGACAAAATGACTGGAATTTCGATGTGTTGTGATTCAATTACATATGCCAGAGAAAGCAAACAAATGGAACCTTTCTTCGAAAATGCCTTCCGATTGATAGATCTTGAGAACAGAAGTGCTCTCTATTCAGCTACGAATCACTAGCCGCCATGTTCGATCATTGAACACTATGTCGCACGGTAGTTTCCTAAGTTCATCTAAAGCGTAGAAGGCCTTTTGGCAACTTTTCTACAACAGATGTGGCTGCCGACGTATTCAGTATATAATTTCTGTGCGATACGCTATGTGAAATTTAAGTGGATTGTTGTACTTTATAAAAAAGCTACGTTATAAATTGTGAGCATTTTCAAATTCTCTTTCAATTTTGGTGTGGTCTTGGTTTGCATTATTCGCGTCGTGTATGGATATCCGTTTATATCGCATCTTCGGCGTCGCTATCACTATCGCTGTCACTGTCACTGTCGCTATCGCTGTCACTATCGCTGTCACTATCGCTGTCACTATCGCTGTCGCTGCTGAGACTGCTGGTGCTGCCTCCCGGACTAGTTTTGAGATCGACCGTTTCGTTTTTGTCGTTGACGGACGAAGTCATCTCAGTTGTTTCATCTTCTACTTTCTTGTCCTCAACATCGTCGCTCGGATCGGCGGAATCAACGCTCTCCATTTCCTTCGAAGAGGCAGCATCTTTCGTTTTCACGATCACGGTATCGATCTCTTTGTTACTGTCATCGACGGTCTCGATTTTGTTGTCGACTGAAGAAGCCATCTCGGCTGTTTCCTCTACTACTTGGGTCTCGATTTTGTCACTGGAAGAAGATTCTTTCTTGGTTGTTTCATCAGTTGCTTTTTTGTCGTCGTTGCTGTCGCTCGAATCAGCAGAATCCACGCCTTCCAATTCCTTCAAAAAGGCATCGTTTTCCTGCTGTTTCGCTTCTGCCATCATGGTATCGATCTGTTCGGACTGTGGAAGATCCATAGAGCTCGCTCCGATCACCATGTCATCAATGCCGTCCATGATGTCCTGGGAGCCGGTAATGGTGGTGGGAGAAAGACCATCCAGTTCTAGCGCCGCCATTGCGTTGGCGGACTGTTCACTTGCAATGGAAGCATCAGATGGATCTTTGTTACCGCCGTTGCTGCTGCCATCGGTTGCTTGTTTGGGCTTGTCGGGGGCTTCATTGTCACTTCCACTGCCTTGTTTCTCGCCAACAAACCGGTTGTTTTCGAACTGACCACGGAAGGTGCCCCTGGATTTCGTGTAGAGGGTTCCGGTCCCGGACATTTTTCCGCGGGTCATTTCCCCTAGGTAGGTATCTCCATTGGTGAACCGGATGGTTCCGACTCCGTGCGGTCTCTTGTCGACAAGAGGACCCGTGTAGGTTCCTTCGAGGCCGGCCTTCTTGAATCGGATCTTTACCTTTTTCATTGTCGTCTTGCGGTTGCCGCCCTGACCGTTCTTGGGAGTGACTCCGTGCTGGCTTCCGTGCTTGCTGAGGGAAAGGATACCGTGGAAACTTCCGCCGTGGCGGCTTCCTCCGTGCACACTGCCTCCGTTGATCGAGTTCCCCATTAGAAGGGCGGCGGCTTTTGCGGCGGCGGCGGCCTCGAGGGGGATGGCAATTTCTGGGTCCTCCTTTTTCGGGATCGTTGGTGTGGCAAAGGCCCCCATGCGGATCGACCGGAACCGTTCGATGAGGCCCAGCCTCTTCAGGTTGTGCTCCCTTGCCGTCGGATCCTCCCGCGTAGGTGGTTGCGGGGGTAGTGGTTTCTTCGTCTGTTCCTTCTTGGCAGCCGCCGCATTTGCCTTGAGATTTTTGTTTTCCTGGTTGTTCTTATCGTTTTCCATTGCCCGTTTTTCGTAAAATTCGCGGTCGTTCACGTTTAACTCGCGAAAAAGATTTTCGAGCATTCCAATCTTGATCTGGTTGGTTTGGTTCTCCTCCTGGAGGGCGTTGATTTCTTTTTTCTGGGTGACGTTGAGGTGGGAGCTGGCCTGGAGTCCGTCCTCGAGCATCTCGATGTGGTCCTTCAAGTTTCCGAGCGTGAGGTCGAGAGCGGTCTCGGGTGTCAAGACAATTTCTTCGTCCTCATCTTCATCCGAATCCTCGTCGTCGCTGCCGTCCTTGTCGTCCATGGCAATTGTCGTGACGTTCTGGAGGGATCGGACTACCGAGCTGAGCTCGGAGGTTTCCTTCTTGGCTTTGTCGCGGTCGATTTCCAGAAGCGCCTTTTCGGTGGTCAGGTTGGTGATCTTTTTCTCTAGGTTTTCGATCTGACATGCACGCTTGGCCAGCTCTTCGGATTGCTGTAGCACCAGCTTGTCCGATCCGCCGCTGTTGCTGTTCGTCAAAAGCTCGGTCAGTTCGTTGGCCTTGGCAGCATGGAACTTGGATTCTTCCTCGACTTCCTCCAGCCGGATGCGGAGCTTGCAGATTTCCTGACGCAGGCTCTCGGCTTCGTCGCGGACCCGTCGAACATCCTCGAGCCGCCTTTCTTCTGAAACCGGCGCGTGAAACTGGACCTGTTTCGGATGGTCTTGTGGCAGTTCTGTTTCGACGACGGGTGAGGCTTCCGGCGGCACTGGTTCGACGGCAACCGTATCGTCGATAACATCACCGTGCGACGACATTTCTGGGGGCATAGTTGTTCTTGATTCTTGATCGACCACTTTCAATTTCTATTGAACGACGAGGACGACAATGATGTATTTTCTATCTTTCTTTTTCTCGTCTTGCCTGCCTGTTTTGGGTGAGAATGAAACTTTGTAGTTGCCAATCCTGGTGTTCCTCTCGTTTTTGGTTGGAAAGGGCTTCTCGGCAACTCGAAAGACCTCTGTGCTTTGTGTTGTCGACGTTTGTCGTTGCTGTCGAAATTTATCAACTTCTTTTGTTCTTGGCGTTTTGTAGATCACTCTACGGAGAACAATGTGGTAACGGCGGATTTGTATGCAATTCGATCAGGTCGTCATCCATCGAATTCATGTTTTGCAAGCGTTTCATGTTTCCATCGGAGATACGCATTTTCAAATACTTAAGGTTCTACCGAGATTTTTTTGCAATCTGCGAGTTCTCTTGGAGTGGGCTATGTCAGCGAACTGGGGACCATTTTTATAAGCCCGAGCTTCCAAATTTATTCACATGTAAAAGTCTTCCACGTGGAATCTGTATACTATATACTATAATCTAAGACTGCTTTAGTGCTTATCAGATCACTGTGTTAGGACTAGTTCGATTACTTGAGACGTCTCTATTGAACCTAGCAGAAATAAGAGTCCGAGAAATCACACCAGAGAAATATGAAATATTCCTCATCTCAAAAATCAAAAGCACGCAGGATGAAAACACAATAGACCAAGCATTTCGACCCGAAAAGTCGATCACTGATCAACAAACAGCAAACAATAAACAATATTTTTTAAAAGAAAGCCATCCGTCTGAAATCTGAACCATGCCGAAAGCGGAAAAGGGTTCCGTAAAGGATATTGCCAACCGCATGAAGGCAAGGGGCCTGCAAAAGCTCCGCTTCTATTGCCAAATGTGCCAGAAACAATGCCGGGACGCCAATGGTTTCAAGTGCCACATCCAATCCGATTCGCACATGCGGCAGATGAAAATTTTCAGCGAGAACGCTGGGGGGTTTCTAGAGCAATACTCGAAGGAGTTCGAACAATCCTTCATGACGAACCTGAGAATGCGGCACGGGACCAAAAAGGTCAACGCCAACAATGTCTATCAGGAAGTCATTTCCGACAAGCAACACATCCACATGAACGCAACGCACTGGACGACACTCACGGAATTTGTTCAGTACCTGGGGAAAACCGGAAAGTGCATCGTGGAAGAAAACCACTCCGACGGGACCGGGGGCTGGTACATCTCCTACATCGAGCGCGATTCCGGGATCCTGGCCCGGCGGGAGGCCCAGAAACAGCGGGAAGCCGCCGACCAGAAGGCCGAGGCCGCCCTTCTGGAACGTATGAAGGCGCAGAGAATTGCCGCCGCCAGGGCGCTGGACAGGGCGGGGGGGTCCGTGACCGTGCAAGCCACGTCGATCCAGCAGAACGGGAACACGGCACCCGCCATCAAACTGGGGTTGGGTGCGGCGAAAATGAAAACGGCCAAGAAAAAATCCACCGCATCCATTGGAACCTCGGCCTTTGGGGACGACGATGATGAAGAAAATAATGACGATGAGAAGGATTACTCGAAGCGAAAGTCAGCGAATACGAACGTCGAAAAGATGATGAAGGAAACAACCATGAGGAAACAAGCGGCGGCGACGACAATGAATGAGAACAAGAACAGCAGCAGCAAGGATTCTAGCGCCAACCCAAAGACAACGAAAAAGAGAAAACTCAACGACGATGGAAATCGGAGGATAGAGGAAATTACAAAGCGATCGAGAGACGAAAGGAGCGAGGTTTCCCGGACCAAACCAAGCGAAGAGCAACAAGCCGTTAAGGACCAAAACAGTTGGCTGTACCGGGACATTATGGTGCGCGTAGTTTCGAAACGGTTGGCCGGCGGCAAGTATTTCCGAAAAAAGGCGGTGGTCGACACGATCGTAGGGGACGGATTCGCGGCCGAGGTCGAGGTCTTGGGGGATAGCGAGGACGGAGTCGACGGGGATATTTTGCGGCTGGACCAGGACGATCTGGAAACCGTGATCCCCAAGGTGAGCAGTGGTGGCAAGCCCAAGAAAGTCCGGATCCTAAGGGGGGAATTCCGGGGAGAAAAGGCGACCATCGAGCACCTCGACAAGTCCAAATACCGTGCCGATCTGATTCTGTACAAACCGAAACGGGACGAGGACCGGGGGAGGCGCCTCAGAAAGGTCCCGTACGAAGATTTTTCGCAGATTGCCTGACCGTTCGACCCGCACAAAAACTGCCGGGATTGGTGTTCACGGATTGCCAAACCACCTAGGTGGACAACGAGTGGTATGCCATACGCCCATGAGTCGCCGCTATGGCCTTCGCTTCCATCCTCGATCGAGTCGCGCAAAGGAAGGAAACACGGAACCATCAAGAACGGAAAGCGAGCAGCCCACCAAACGAATAGCAAAAACGCACACGATCAGTTGCCAGGGGTCGATCGGGGTCTGTGGAATAGAATACTGTTCAGCAATCCGTGGACCGATTTCGTTTTCGTTAACGATGATTCAGTCGTCGACGCAATCACACAATACTAGCGAAGATTGAACGAAACCAAACAATAGCTGCATCGTATTTCGTAGTTTGTACGGAGGGTTTTGATGACGGAAAAAAACTTTAGAACTATGCGCAGACGATTCTGTTCCTCGTGTTCAGTAGAGATGTTGAAAATCGATTGCGTCAAAATGTAGAGTGTGAACTATAATTCGGACGGAGGAATTTCTTACTGCGGCCGGAACGTGAAGATCGTTGTGGGAGCCGGCGACTTGGTGGGGCTCAGGGTCGGCCCCCGCGTCTCCGTAGCAGAAGGCAGGATCAGATCCTTCACGGTGATGACGTTCCCGTTGCCGTAAGCGTACACCGGCTCGATGAGCCTCGGTCGGTTTCTGTTGGGGTGGTTCCCCAGCCCCATCTGGCGCTTGATGTCGGACCCGTCTACGCAGGTCGTCTCGGTGGTTTGGTCGTCCGCAAGGGTTGGATAGATGCCTCCGCACGCGAGGGTTGGTGGGAGATGGACCTCGGGCATGACGTGGGTCAGGAGAAGGGTTTCGATGTTGTTGGAATCGAGGTTCTCGGGCCTGGTATTTTGAAACGCCTCGTCGGTGGGGGCGAAGAGGGTGATACCACTCAGATCGCTTAGTGAGGAGAGAAGCCCGGTTTGTTCCAGATAAAAGCACAGGATGGTGTATTCGGTGCCCTCGCGACAGAGCTCGTCCCCTGGATACGGTAAAGGCAACCAGACAGATAAGAGAAGGAGCCAAACGCAAACAAAMAAAATTTGGTCAGTGAAAGCTTGCTTTGAAATATGTTCCCGGATAAACGTGGAAGCCATGACAGGTGTGGAGGGCCATGTCGGCTTTTGGCTCTGGCGTGTTACGTACCGATTGGTCCGAGGGGTGGGAGGATGAGCTTGTCAACACCGAGAATGTTGCCGTTGGAGGCTTCGTCGACGGTCATCGAAACGAGAGGCAGTTCGAACTCCACTCCCTGGTTTCCGGCTCCCTTCTGAAACTTGTAGATTGGAACAGCGGGGTCAATAGATTCCATGCAGAGGGTCTCGGTGCTCTGTCCATCGAGAAGAGTCTTGTAGATCTTGTTGCACACCAGGCTGTCAAAAGTCTCGGCCACGTTAGGGAGAACGTGCAAGAACAAGATCTCCAGGATCTCACCATCGGAGACCACGGCTCGGTCGATTCCGGCGAAGGCCGAGTCGACAGGGGCAAAAAGCGTAAAGGTCGAGGTCAGGTCACCGAGCGCATCGTCGGCACAGAGATCGAACTCCGTCAGCAATGCGCAGAGTGTACTGTAGAGAGGATTCGCACAAACCTTATCGCCTGGTGGTTTGAGGAGGCAACGATATAGAATGATTCAAAATGTGGGGGGAAAGGGGTGAGTAAAAATCTGTCAGTCCTAATCAAGAGGACGAAAGAGACCAGACAACAGGATGCGAAAAGGCGGCATCGAAGCGATCCCCCGTATAGCAAAGTATACCGCCGAAAACCAGTCGATATTTCGTACTCACAAATGGATAGGGCCTTTGTCGGGGTAGCCGATGGAGCTCCGGTAGGGCTCTTGGTTGGGTTCTTGGTTGGCCTCTTTGTAGGTCTTTTAGTGGGTCTCTTAGTGGGACGCTTTGTTGGTCGCTTCGTCGGTCTCTTGGTGGGTCTCTTGGTCGGTCGCTTCGTCGGTCTCTTGGTGGGCCGTTTCGTAGGCGACCGGGTGGGAGCGTGGGTGGGCGGGTTCGTCTCCGGCGCGGGAAGGCAGACGGACGTGGCGTTGTAGGTGTAGTTGAATGTATTGACGCAGTTTTGGAGGACCCTTACGTCCGTGGCGTTGACTATGGTCACGTTCACACCGAGGGCATCCGATGCGTTTTGGTAGAGGGTGTTCCAGTTTTCCACGAGTGTGGCGTTGTTGGGGGCAGGGCAGTTGCATTCCGGCCGGGGCCCGGAGCAGGGACAGGAGCCAGTGCAGGTCCCGTTGGGCTGCTTGAAAGCCTGGAAGGAGACCCCATCGTCCCCGGCGCACTGGCAACCGCAGTAGGGATCCTGCGTGTAGGAGTTCTTGGTGACCACGAAGCTGCTGCCGTCCAGGGAGTTCGAGGAGTATTCCAGGCACTCCATCAGCAGGGAAGCCTCCTCGTAGATGATGTTTCGGGTCACCACGGTGCAATTCTTGAGGGACCGGATGGATCCCTCAGAGAGGGAACAGTCAACAGAATCGTCGTAGGCGGTGGGTGCCGTTTTTTGCAGGGCGAGGACATCAATAAAGTTGGTGCGGTTCTGGGGCTCGGCCAAAAAGACGACGAGGAACTTTTTTTCCGCAAAGACATCGGTGCCGTTTGCTAGGGTACGGATCGGCTCGGGGACGCAAACCTCGGGCACCTGCAGGTTGCGTGCTGCGGGCTGGGGATGACCACGGATTTGCTGGGAACTCACAGACGACGCCAGCAGCGAAAGCCCGGCAACTACCGAGAGGAGAATCTTGTGGAAAAACATGTTGCGATGATGGATGGATCGGTGGATGGAAGGATGGATRGATCAGTTTCGCAATATCGAAGGGAATATGAATCGGTGTCGGAAAATCGATTACGAATGGAATTTTGTGTGCCGAGGTTGACAATGACAGTAATTCCGTTGCGCTTAATCACATGAAAGGTCGGCTGCCATGTAAAGTGCCAAACTACTAGTGCCGATCACGCAATATTTTTCTTTCACTTGGTGGCACTAATCGGAAGGTCGATTTTTCGTTGGCGCGGCCGTGATTTGAAACGATGGTTGTACCCGTAATGAGGGCACCAAAAAAGTGATGAGTAATACACATGACAAGCACATGAAAAAGATTCCCATTGTGCATGTGCTCTTACTTATCTCAAAAATAGAGTGGTTCATGACGAGAGAGTCTGCATTTGACTAGCTTAAACAATTTTGATCTGATCAAAAGCTGCGTCTAAGTATTTCTATTTCACACATGAAAAATTTCATTCGTGGGGGCTATGGAATTTTTTTTTTGGGGGAAAAAGTTCCTGTTTGGAGACGAAGCCACACAATATTTCGTCTTTTGTCATATTGCGAATCTTCCTGCACCCGGGGTGGGTAAGCACGTGCTCGAATCGAACCGGCTGAAACGAGTACGGGCCGAATGCAGAGGAGGCGAGGGGGTAGGCGGAATATGCGGCCACCAGTGAAGGCCACGTTTGGCAATCATCGGCCTTTTTTTTCTCGGTTGTGATGGTGCGGGATTCCTGTTCGGAAGATGCTGGTGTTAGCCTTGTCCCAAATCATCCTGATCCGAGTATTAGTACTAGTAGGGATAAGGTTTACAACTGGCAGTATTACTACTACTGGTGATACAAAAATAATAATATTCTTAGTAGTAATGAAAGTCTAGTTCTATTACTACTACTAGCTTGTATTAATGCATACTACTCTACTACTAGTACTATTACTCATAATAATAGTACTACTAGTACTAGAAACAATGATTTTTGTCTTCTCCTCATCCTCCTCCTCACCAGCAACAAGAAGAAGACATCCCCATCCTTCTTGTTCCTCTACTACTAGTACTAGTACTAGTACTAGTACTGGGTATCACAACACCAACTTCCAGGTTCTCAACAACACATTTTACCACTGAAACAAAGAAGTGTTGTGGATCATGCTGCCTGAAGGAAGACCAAGAAAAATGCCATCACCAGTACAACGACTACTAGTAGACTACTACTAGTAGTAGTACTGCTAGTAGATGTAGTACTGGTGCAGTCATAATTGGCAATCCAACAATTTGAGTGATCTTTTTTGTTTCAGCTTGTTCAATTTTTGAAGATTTTTTCCACCATTCTTAAACAATTCTAATTGCAGGGAAATGATTTCATAGTAACATAGTAATTTTTTGTAAATTTTTTGCTTTGTACTTCCACTGGTTTGCTGGTGGAGTGTGCTGTGCTTTGGCAGTTCTTGTTACTACTAGTAGTAGTGGTAAATGTACAGGTAAAGTGACAAGTTCAATAATTGAGAAAGTTGAAAGTCTTTTTCAAAAAATTACAAACAGCAGATGCAGAAATATTTGAATGTACCACCAGTGTCCATACAAAAATTGGATTCATTCAAGTATTGGTGGTAAAAGATCATGCTGGCACCAGCAGTCCTTGAAACAGCAAGGTAGCCTCTTTTGCTGATCTTTTGCTCATGGTGGTCATTATATTATGCTGGTGCTGACTGCAAAAGAAAGCTACTATTACTACTTACAGTACTACTACCACCAGAACTAAGGGGAGCATCTGAATCTTGCTCTTCAAAAGAGGTACAAGAAGTTGTTATTGACCCCATTTCATCATGTAGTGATTCCACTCTCCTCTATTATTTCAAATGGGGTTTCCACTCTCCATTGGAGCAAGAAATCATAACTGTTTATTAGTATTCATGTGGTACAAGAACACCAGTAGATTAATAGTAATGCTGGTGATTCAAATTGCTGATATTACTCGTCCTAACAATACTAGCAGTAATAGTATTACTAAGAGATCGTAGGTTTTTGTTGGAGAAAAAAACATTGAGAAAATATTTAGCTGGGTATTGATTGAAGAAAGAAATCCAGAAGAAGATTTCAATTACAAACAAACACATTAAAATTGTTTTTCCTGGACAGCTAGCTAGAAAGTTAAAAAGAACACTTGTTCATCAGCAGCAGCTAGTACTGCTAATAGCAGTACTAGTACTAGACACTGACACTTAAATTACTACTAGTAGCATAGTCAAGATTGATCTTAAAGCTAGGAAAAATGAAGCACACAAACATGAAAAACAAAATGCTGATTTCTTACTACTAGTTCTCATCTCTTGGTACCACTAATATTTCTTCAAGTTTCAAAGTCAACATCCTCTTCTCCAAATAATGTGTGCACAATCCAGAGTAAGTAAGTAATTTTTGTTTTCTTTCATCATGGTAGTGGTGTCCTCAAGAGCAAATGTAGAATTGATCATGTGTACTAATTTAATAGAGTGTATTCATTTCTTATGTTTCATTCAAGAATTACCATGAGGGAGAGTATGAAGGTACTAGTACTACTACTATTACCACTAGTGGTAAGAAGAAGAATATGATAGTAGTAGTACTGTTACTACTACTACTTAATGTTTTGCTAATTTTTGTAAATGAGAAGGAATCTTGGTAAAATACTAGTTGTAGTAACAGGGCCATGGTCCTCATCAAATGATTAGTACATCAATCTGAATATGCTGATGCTCAACCTCCTTTGTTGTTGAATATAGTAAACTAGTACTTTGTCCTCCTCCACTTTGGAGGATTTCAATGTGTTTCAAGCCAAAAATATGGTCAAAAGTACGTGTGCACAAAACTTAACTCACTTAAATTGTGGGATTAAAACATTCAACACTAGTGAGCATGTGCATTATGTACATATTTGGTTTTTGTCAAACTAATAGACATTATCATAGATTTGGGCTCTAACTATATAAAGCAACTTACTAGTAGGTATATGACCTACTATATGTTTCATTTGGTCATTCTTGTCCTCCGATGAATGAGTTGCTGGAAAGAATTACATTTTTTTAACTTGGCTCTGTTACTACCAGCACCATTGAATTCAGCAGTTCCTGCCTTGTTCATTTTAATTTTGTTCTCCCCAGATGTAATGAATTTGCAAGAGAAGACAGCTTTTTGGCATCATTTTGGTCTTCATTTGAGGAGTGCATTTATCTTTTTATTGATTTGATTCAATCAAAACAGCTTGTAATGAGCTTGAAAATATACATATTAGGGGCTTTGTTGCTATCAACTAGTACTACTACTGCTAGCACTATTATATAATACAAGTACTATTTAATACCAGTAGTAGTAGTAGTAGTAGTAGTAGTAGTAGTAGTAGTAGTAGTAGTAGTAGTAGCAGCACAGGTATTATTTAAAGTCTTGATGATCTGCTATCAACTCGAGATGCATTGCTCACTCAATTGTGTTAGAGGCTTTGATGGCAAGTGGCCTTCTAGTGCCTGCTTAGCGCTGTTCTTGTGTGCTGGTGCCTTAGGGTGTTACTGCTAAGTTTGCGTCTTGGTTGCACTTAGATCGGTATCCAAATATAAAATTTAAATTTTGGATTAATACAAAATATTGCCAATAGTAGAATCATATCTAAAATTGTTGCCTTTCAGCGTACGAAATGACCACGTAAATGTACGCACTAGCTCAGACACATGTATCGTCATTATTTATATTCCTCTTTCAATCGCTTGAACATTTGGATCATCTCATCCACCTTCATTTCTCCCTCGACCTTGTTTTCTCGAGTACGGATGTTAACGGTGCCATTTTCCACTTCGTTGGCTCCTACTACCAGCTGGAAGTTATATTGAGCAATTTGAGCGTTTCGAACCTTCTTTTGGAAGGTGGCCTTGGATTGATCGACGTCGCAGAAAAACATTTCTTTGTGGAGTTTTTGTCGAACACTTTCGGCATAATCTCCGAAGTCCTTGTGAACGGGAATGATCATCACCTGTCTTGGACTGATCCAGAAGGGCCACTTTCCGGCCCAATGTTCGGTCAATACGGCAAACATGCGCTCGACGCTGCCCAGCATGGCTCTGTGAACAATGATGGGGCGAGCAAATTGCTTTCCTTCCTCCTTCGAGTCAGTGGTGTACTTGAGGTCGAAGCGGATAGGAAGCTGGAAATCAAGCTGAACAGTGGCACACTGATGGATGCGATCCATGGCATCCATCACCTTGATATCAATCTTGGGTCCGTAAAAGGCACCATCTCCAGGGTTTACCCTCCAGTTGCCCTTTCCGGCAAAAGTATTCATAGCTTCTTCCAAAGCGGCCTCGGCTTCGTCCCAGAGTTCCTTTTCTCCAAGAGCCTTCTTTGGCCTGGTAGAGAGCTCCAACTTGTAGGTCATGCCGAAGATATCGTAGACAAACTTCATAAAGTTCAAGGCACCCAACACTTCTTCGGTAATCTGATCTCTGCGACAGAAAATGTGTCCATCGTCCTGCTGGAAGCGTCGGACTCGGGTCAAACCGGTGAGGGCTCCAGAAAGTTCGTTTCGGTGCAAGACACCGAAATCGGCGTATCGGATAGGCAGGTCACGGTATGATCGAATTTGACTTCCAAACATGAGACAGTGACCGGGGCAGTTCATAGGTTTCATTGCCCATTCTTGTCCCTCGACCTCGAACGAAAACATGTCGTCCTTGTAGTGCAAGGCGTGACCAGATTGGTGCCACAGATCGAGGTTAAAAATATTGGGTGTGATAACTTCGTCGTAACCACGTTCCCAGTACTGCTTTCGGATAAACTCGATAAGTTTGTTGTAGATGCGGGCTCCGTGGGGCATCCAGAACGCGGATCCTGGCGACAAATCATTGAACATAATAAGGTCTTGCTTGTTTGCAAGACGTCTATGATCGCGCTCCTTGGCCTTTTCCATCATTTCTTGCCAGACCTTCAATTTCTTCTTGTCGGGGAAGGAAATTCCGTACAAACGCTGCAACGAATCGTTTTCGGCGTCTCCCAACCAATAGGCGGACGAGTGTTTGGCAGCAGCAAAGGCCTTGACCTTTCCGGTATGGGAAACGTGTGGGCCACGGCAGAGATCGATGAGATCTCCACATCGGTAGACGGTGGTACGGGTTCCGTCAGGAACCTTGGTGCTCAAGATCTTGACCTTGAAGGGATTGTCGGCAAATAGCTCCAAGGCCTCGTCCTTGGTGATGACCATGCGCTCGAACTTTTGTTTCTTTTTGATAATAGCGTTCACTTCCTTCTCGATGGGTTTGTCTACAAGCAAAGAAATGGTGTATTGAATGAATCCAAATGTGGCGCAAAAAATTAAATCAGTGCAAGGGCAAAAACGAATCGTATTTCAGAATTTCTAACACCGGACTTCCACAAAGGAATAACACGGGAAGGGCGTATCCCAGCTCAATACCAACGCAATATTTTCAAGTCACATTCTTGTTTAAACGATACTCACAATCGTCATCTTTGATGGAATCCGCTCCCATGTAAGAATCGTAATAAAAGCCGGCCTTTAAAGGAGGCCCAATTGTCAACTTGGAACCAAAGAGATGTTCCAGTGCTTCTCCCATCATGTGTGCCGAGGAGTGCCAAAAGACAGTCTTGGCGTCTTGATCGTCGTCGAACTTGAGGAATTCTAATTTTTTAACAGGCCCAACCAGCGGGCGGGTCATATCCCAGAGCTGGGGTTTCATGCCGGAACCCACGTTTTCTTCGTCGTCATTGTCCTCGAGGTCTAGGTCCTCCATGGCATCCAACAACCCATCTGCGGCTCCGACACCGTCCTGGGCCGGGTCATAATCGTCAGCATATTTTTCGTAGGTGACACGGGCTACGATCGAGGCATCTGCCAATCCCTGGCTGATCTTGGCGGCGACCAAAAAGGGGGTGGTCTGGTACGCCATGAATGGCTTCTCCTCCTTGTCGTGTGTCAAGACGGTTCCATCGGGCATGGTCACGCTAATCTCGACGGGGACTTTCTGCGCCATTTCTTCGGCACGCCGGGTCTTGATGGCTTCATAGTGTTCGTTCCGGACTTTCAGCCACGAAGGGTTCGGGGTACGGCCTGGGAAGGAATCTCCTCCGATGAGTTTGTTTTCGCCTTCGGCCGCTTCCATGAGCGGTCCATCAGACTGGATGGTACGGCGTCCTTGATCTGTCGACATTGTCTTTTGCGTTTTCGTTCTAGATAAAATGAAACAGATTCCAATTTAATCTCGATAGATATAACTTCGCTGTCTGCTTTGTTATGGGTAGGCCTGTTGAGTGTTGAATCATGCGCTAGTTGATGTTGAAACATGCCGCTTGTTCTTGAAATAGAGAACGGCTATGTGCTTTCAAAGTGATGGGGCAAAATTCTGGTACTAAATTTCCGTAGAAACCCACAGTGAATGACTTCGTACGGAAGAATCTACGGTAAAACTACGAGTAAGAGAGATCTTCCAATCCGAACAACTGCAAAAGTACGAAGTACTGTAAGCGACATCATCGTCTGCACGTCAACCTGCGGGACAAAATGCTTGGACGGGATTCTTGTGTTACGTACGAAGTACGTACCGTAAACATTAGTATTGGCCTTGACTTTATTTGAAATAATGCAAATAGCCTTATTTCTTATTCTGTAAATCTTATGTCGTTGCATACTTCCGCCAGTATCAACAGAAAGCAGAGCGATCGCTCCTATCTTTCAAGGTGTCCTCATCGATAAATGTTGATGTTCCTCTTCAACCAGAGAAAACTATCTTCCAACGAAAAGTAAAGAATGATTGGTCTTTGTTGTCACCGAGTAAGAATTCTGAGGCTGAATCCCGAGTAGCTAGTGAATAACCTACTACCAAAAGAAGTTTCGAGGAAGACCTAGTAATATGATGTTAAATCATACGACGCGGTTGTTTTCTTCCCAATTATGCTTGCATCAGAAGCTACAACTTCTTATTCTGCGCACGGTGCGGTTTAAGTTCGCATAGTGTTAATATACAATATATATGATGAGGTTGTTTTCTTCCCAATAATACTTGCCTTCGAAGCGGTAGTTTCCTATTCTTCAGGCGGCATGATTGAAGTTCTCGATTTTACTAATATAGCAGAGCTCCGACGCCTCATCTGTTTACCGGTCGGAACTAAAAACACGGAACTGCGCTTCCCACTTTCATCCTCCTCGTCGTCCTCGTCCTCGTAGGTTTCAAATCCAAGCGTGGCCGTCAGGATGCGAGCGGAGCTCATTCTGTTGTTCACCAATCTAGGATTTGCAGAATGCGAGTAATTCCTTAGAGTACCAGAAGATCTCAGATCTCCCATGATTTCTCGTTTCGATCGATCGTGCCCCGTAAAGAAATGCTTGAAGTCGTCAAAGGTAATGCGGTCCTGCTGCTTGCATTCCACGGTCTCAAGGCCATCCTTCCACATTGTGCAAACCTCATCGTCCATTACACCTTCTTTGGAACACACCAACTCTTTCAGGTCAGATAGTGTGATGTAACCTTTTCCATCGCTGTCCATTCGATTGAACGCCAGTCGGAGATTCCGATCGTCAAAGTCACACCGCGATAGACCAGCGGCAATGAACTCGTGCCAGTGGATAGTGGTTTCTTTCGTGTTCAGAAGCAGCGAATCGAAGATCGTTTCGATTTCTTCTTCTGTTAGCGAACCCGCAGATTCAGTTACAACTCGACTCTTCATGACCTCTTTGAGTTCATCGAGGGAGATATCTCCGCTACCGTCTTTATCTATCTTTTCGAATTCTTGTTTCAGGCCTTTGATTTGTTCCGGAACAAGCGTGAAGCTCACAATCTCGAGCAAGATCTTTTGTAGGTCGGAGTACTCTTTGAAATCCATGAGATTTTTGATTAGGTTTGTATTGAGGGGTTTGGAATGCAAAGGATCAGCCTTGGCAGACGATATGAGCCATTCATCATGGGCGGCTTCGAAGGCCGACGGCCGTTGCGCCGGATTTTTTGTCAGCAAGCGCCGGATGAAGTTTTTGGCCTCGTCGCTGACCGTATCCCAGATATATTTCGGCTCGAACAGTAGATTGCAATCCAGAATGTTGTCACGTACTTCCGAGAGAGCCTCACCGTCCATTCCACCGAAGGGCGGGTCCCCACAAAGCAGCAAGTAAGTGATGACCCCGATCGCCCACACGTCTACCTTTTCGTCGTATTCTCCAAGAATCATTTCTGGAGCGGCAGTGTACGGTGTTCCGACCACATCCTTCATTTTGCATCCATCGTGGTCGAAATGTTTAGAAAGCCCAAAGTCGATTAATCGAATGTTGTCGGATTCGGGGTCGTCGAACAAAAAATTCTCTGGGGACGAATTCCATGGTGCATAAATACAATCACGACGCAAGGGGAAAAATTAGAGGGAGAAAAAGTCGTATGAATCAATCGTAAATGCAAGAATCGAATAACTGCATTGTTTTCGACTCCAAGAAATGCAGCAGCATGCTCTAACATACCTAACTTCAAATCTCGATGGATGACTTTGTTCGCATGGAGGTATCGGACGGATCTGATCATCTGCTTCACAATATTTGCACATCGATGCTCTGAATAATGATAGTCCGACTGTTCTTCGAGCCGATCAAACATATCTCCTCCCGTCAAAAGGTTCATGATCAAATAGATCTGGTCTTCACTCTCATAGACTTCCTCGAGGCGTATTATATCGGGATGGTCTGACTGGCACATGATGAAAATCTCTTCGCGAAGTGTTTCGATAATCTTCTCGTCTTCGATCAATCCTATATTCAAACACTTCGCAGCAAACTGGACTCCTGTTTCTCGATGGGTACACCTTCGAACGACTCCTTCGGCACCCTCACCGAGGGTGTGACCGTTGTGAACCCCATCGTACACGTCTTCAACTCGCTTGGTGGGAGAGGTCTAATAGTAAACCGGTATAAAAACATGTACATAGTCACAAGTATCAAGGAATTCAGACATTAAGGAAAGTGACCATAGCTTTGGGCGTCATTCTCGATGCAAACGAACAATCCCTTGTTCGCATTCACGAAGACATGATACATATAATGCAGAACGCAGTTTCTTACTTCGATCTTAACAATGGCTTTCGTCAGGTTTCCGCTTTCTGCTAGATCCTTCTTCCACTTGCTGAGACTGTCCTGTCTTGAAGTTGTAGTGGTGAGGGTGCCAGTTGAGATGTTACGACGATGCTGTTGGGCGCCCTGTTGGTTCGCATGTTCGACATACATATATTGAGCTTGCTCGACTACAGCCGAGCTGTTCTTACTTTGAGAACACCCCATGCTTCTGGATTGAATGCCTTCTATTCACTAAGATGTAGGTCGGGATGATGTTATTCTTCGAATACGATCTCGAAAGGTTGCTGACGTCTAGTTGCACGGTTCCTTCGAAGAAGAGCCATCGTGCTACAAAATCGCAAGCCAGCTTTCGCTTCTTCAAGATTTCAACTTCCAGTCTAAAAATGCATGGATACTCGCATCCTTAACATTTACAGTGAACATACAGCACAAAATAGGCTTCCTTCCCCTTATTGCCCCTCGCCGAAAATTTGGTGTACCTAAGACACTGGAAATATAGAACCCTGGGCTCTATCTTCCGTAAATGGTCAGTACACACTTATTGGAAGAGGAACGACGTGCACTGATTTATCAACAGCTACTGAAAGAAAATAGCGGAGCAGAACGGTTTCGTCCGACGATATTATTACTGAGAAGCGAATTCAAGGCAGTTTCTGACAAATCTCAAACGAACACTAACAAAAAATTCAGGATCATTTTACCGTACCAAGCATAGCAGTTACGAAGTACCGTGCGGGAACAGGTGTCCCCTATGACTGTTTTCGTCACAGAATGACTCAGTATGACTGTGTAGAATTGAGTATAATTAGTACCAGAAAGTTGTTTTAGTATTATTAATGCTATTATAGCTGCGAATACTGGGAATCAGCAAGAGCCTGAGCTTCAGCAAGCACTTAGTAGTGCCCTGCTTTAATGCAATCAGTGTCGTAAATAGTAGTTGAAATTGATGGAAGCAGGAGGAGACTCGCCTTCCCCAAGTGCAGTAGTAGTACTAACAACTTCTTATAATTTTTGTCGCCTGCAACACCAAACAATGCTTCGATATAAACCTGGAGAGATAGAAAGATGTTGCTGAGTGTTTTGCACCACTTAGCCTTGTCAAATGTCTTTTTAACATGAATGGCAATCAAATGATCGATATCTTTTGATATCTTCTTTCAACCATTTTTTGCTGTGCATACTTTAACAAGAAAGAACTTCTTGTTCTTGGTGCTTTGAATTGAATTAAACAAGAAGAAACCAAGATCAAGAACATTATATTAGGACTATTTGGTGGTTGAGTGGTCACACAAATATTCACGCCAGCATTTGCCACAGCTTCAGCAACAGCAGTTCTGATGATAGATGACTTGTGTGGATTCACATTGTCCTCTTGAATGATAATCTCAGGAGGGGGACTAGTAGTACTACCGTCAGCTGCTGATTTCAACAAGGGGGGCATCTTTGTACCATGCGTGGAACACAACTTCTTCCTCTCAATTATTCCCTCTCAGCACTCTCTCCAGCTCCAAAAAAAGAACCCACATGAAAACTGCAAGTGCCAGAGAAGTTTTTTGCTCTCTCTAGTAACCCATAATGACCACACAGGAAAATTCTCAAGAAGTAAGGTAAGAATATCATGATCACAAAGCTCCAATTCTTGACTTTCTATGATAGCTCCAGGTCTCTCCAGGTCTGGTGGTGCTGAAATGACCAGTAGAATCCAACTGACAGTAGTAAAATCACATCTTTATGCCAAAAAAGGACCTGTTTAAGTAGCAATTGCAAGTGCATTAAACACTTTCACCTCATGCAATCTTCATGACTGTATGCATTTATAATAGATCTGTTAGTGAGCACAAAAAGTAGCATTTGAATCAGCCACATATTGGGCATATTTCAACTGTAAATTGGATACTTGTTCCCGGACAGAGGAAGTATTTTTAGTGATCCTTGTTACTCCTGGGGAACAAATTTCAGTGGTTACTAGTATTAGTACAGTAGTTCTAGTTGAGAATTTCGATTGGTGATTACCACTGGACTGAAGAACTTCTATCAGTGATTACTAATAGTACTACTAATAGCAGTGAGAATGATATATGAATTAGGAGTACTATTGCTTGTAGTAATGGGGGAAATAGAATACTTAACTAGTTTTCTTCTTGCTGGCAAACTTTTGTCTTGTGCCATAGTAGGGGAGTGTCTAGAAATAAGTAGTATTAGTAGTACGACTAATACTACCGTATAGGAGGAACAACATTGGCACTACCATGCACTCCAGACATTTTAGACAATATCTGTCATTCGCGTTCGGGACGAGAACCATATTTTACGCAACGAAAACAAAACTGCGTCTGTTGGTCCCTTTTCTAAAACCGATGCTACAAGTAGTAGTAATGCTAGTGCACCACACCCAGCCATCACGAGCTCCAAATACTACTCTATCTATCGCCCGCCACACAATCTTTCCCAGCGGTTCCAGCATCAGATTTAGGCAACGCAGTGCTGCTATACCCTTCTTGTTCTTGTTTCCTGGAATAGCGGGAAGTGCACCTCGACAAGCACCGCAGACAGCAGCCCACCAGGTTTGCAACCAGCACGAACAGGCCCCACACGGATCGAAACACCCCGCAGTCGCACCAGCAGCACGACGGCACGATCATCGCCACCAGGCCGATCGGCACCGCATACCGGGCCCCGAACCGCACCGAGCAGGCGTAAATAAACGCCGAGCACACCGTCAGGTACGCCCACCCGGCCACGGCGATCAGCGTCGCAAAAAAGACCATGTTCCCCATCCCCGTGGCAGCGGCCTTGTCGCTGCCGCCGTCGGACTCCCAGAACCGGACCTTTCCGGCGATGCACCGCCCAAAGACGTTGCAGTGGTGGTCGTGGTGGGCACAGCACCGCTGGCAGATCGTGCAGTGGTAGTAGTTCGGTCCGGGTTTTCGCCAGACGAGGCACCGGGTGCAATACACGCCGGTGGTCCTCCGGCCGTTGCTGTCCACGCCGGTCGTCCGGATGTACCTTTCCAGCCCGTGTGGGCGGCGCGGTTCGTCCTCGGCACCGGCGGCCTCCTCCATTAGCCACGACTCGACGGCCAGGGGCAGCGGGAAGCAGGTTTCCGGGGACCGGTGCACCACGCAGGGATCGACGCGCAGGATTCCCACCGTGCACACKAGGGCCAGGACGGCCTCGGTATAGACCAGCACCAGAATGGCCACCACGGCGGCCGGGGTGGATTGGGACCCAGAGGCTCCTTGCTGCGGGAGGATCGCCGTGAGGGCCACGTAGTGGGTCAAGAAGGGGATCAGGATCGAAGCGGCGACTACGACGCAAACGCCCATCCTGGTCTCCTCTCGCTTCATGGAGTGTCTCGGTTCCGGCAGCGGTGGGAGGGATTCGATGGGAAAGGAATGGCCGCCACTCGTGCTTGCCGGCGAAGAAGCGTTGTCGCTGCGGCTGCTCGTTGTTGTTGTTGCCGTGCCGGTGTTCTTTCGTTCCGACGCACTGTCCTGCTGGTTGAGGTCCTGTCTCTGTCCCGCCAGTGGGTTTGGTTCGACCTCGATTCCGGTTTCGGTTTCCAAAATGGAATGGCTCGAGTTCTCTGTAGTGGTCGCGGAGGATGAGGAAGACTCGCTGTCGTTGTCTTCTTCTTCTTCCGCACCGATCTCTCGCTGCCGCAACCGTGGTGTTCTCTCGGGTTCGTCGCCATCCGGAACTCTCGCGAACCCATCGTGGTAGAACGGGAGGGCCTCCACCGCTGGAACTTCATAGAGAGCCATGGTTTTGGATGGAAAAACTTTTGCCATTTGTAGCATTCGATAGCAATGCGACTGTGCTTCATTATTATTGGTTTACTACGATTTGGAACGAGTTGAGGGAAGGGAGGGAAGATCATTCCCGGAGTCTAGGGGCAATAATAGGTTCCATCTTAGAAACCCAGATTTTGGACGTTGAGGGGGGGGGCTGGGGACTTCCTCTATCTTCGACTTACCGGTACTAATAAAAAATCCGAGTACTTGTGTACGCATCCAGAATATGCACATACATCATGACCATGAATTTAGGCGCCTGGGTTTCCGGGAATGACCACTACCATACCGTACTGTTTCCTCATTCGAAAGATGGGGTTCCCGCGATTTTTTGACTAGCTTGACTACAATTCCGAAACCCTACGCGAAGGCCGTTGGATCGTGGGGTCTGAAGTTTTTGGTGAAACCCTTTCACGTGCCATGCATTCCTTTGATATTCCATCGAATTTTGGAACGAGCTGTTCTCGTTCCTACAAGATACGAGCTAAATCACTTGGAATCCCACTTCACCAATCTCAACTGCAGAAGGTTTGGATACCGACACCGTTGCCGCATTTCCAACGACACAGTGGGTTAGTGGCATTTCCCAAACGAATCATCGCGGAAGTCACAAAAACACAGCAATTAGATCAAAAGAACAATATCGTTGCATCGCAAACAACCAAAACCGACCAAAAACAATCTAAACCAAACCAAACCAAACCAAACCAAACACTCGCCATGGGTATTTTCAAAAAGACAAGGCAGTCACTGATCGAAGATCCCGCCACTGTTGCGGTGGATGGCGAAACCATCGAAACCACCCTCCCGCAGAAGCAACCACAACCAGCGCAAGAAAAGCAGCAGCAGCAGCCCCAGCAGTCCATCGCCCAGTGGAAAAAGGCCCGAAAGAAGGAGCGCAAGGCGAATGCCGTGAAGCGCGCCAACCAAAAGGAGCAGCGGGCGTCCAGGATCCACCAGCTTGTCCTCCACCGCAGCGCGAATCGCTCGGGCGGACCGCAAAACGAATACTGCTACAGCCCCAACATCGCCGTCCAGAGGCAAAAGAGCGCGAAGAAGGCAGCGAGCGTGGGGTGGGGGACCGCACAGATTGCAATGAAGGGGGTCTTTGGTGGGCTTGGCAGAAAAGACAAGATTCGCAAGAACTGAAGTGGGCGAGGCGAAAACCGCACCAACCAAATGGCAAGAACCGGTGGCACGGACAACGAGACGGCGATTTTGTGCCGATCGCTACGAAGCAATGGTCATCGAAGCCCAAATCTCTTGCTGCATCCAACGACGACATTTTTATCTGATTTAATTAAATTCAATGATAGTATACTATTGAATACAATGGGCTATTCCAAAAAAAAGCTTTCGCCACCAATACACAAGTACTTGGTAGAGGAAACAAATCCACCCATACTGATTGCTCGTTACAGTAGAAACCAATCCATCAGCGACGTCGACACACTTCGAATTTCGCCGCCGCCTTTTATTGGAAAGTTTAAACTACCAAAATATGGTTCTTGTGCTGTTGCGACCCAAATCCAACGAAAACGGATACTAGACAAATGTTGTTGATGTAAAAATATTTGTTGTATCTAGGTTTTGTAGCGCTTCTATTGTACATGGTTGTGTTTGCTTTGCCTCTGTCAACGGTCATGTTCCAATATTTCTCTCGTAGTATACGGTGAGAAAGAAACGCAGTGAACAATCCAGGGCGCGCGAAATTTCATTCATTCTGAAAGGTCTGAGAAGCCAATGTCCTCTACTATTGGGTGGAAACATTGCTAAATGAGCACCGCTGCTGCGAACGCGTTGGCTGCCTGCAACTATAGTGTGCACGACCTGCTGGATATCTCTCCGCACTCGTCCCTTAGTCTGAATGGTTTCGTTGAGAGGTTCGAATTCCCGAATTGCTATTCGTCGTCGTCCTGGATGTTGTTGGTGGCTGGGCTGTCGTCGTCGTCGTCGTCATCATTTGTGCTTTCCGGTTTCGATTTCGTTATATTGTCATCGTCATCGTAATCATTTGTGCTTTTCGGTTTCGATTTCGTGCCATCGTCATCGTCGTCCGCAGGGTCTTGTGGTTCCAGTTTTGCTTTGCTGTCGTCGTCAACGACCTCTTCTATTGTTTCGTCCGCTTCTGATTTATCAATCGCGGCCGTAGAAGACACAGCGGGCGTTGTTTGATCCGCTTCTGAAATATCAATTGCACTCGTAGAAGACACACTGTGCGTCAATTTTTGTTGCGTTGACGATGCAGAACTCGCATCTTGTTCACTCGGAGTGGTACCGTCCGTGTCTTCGTTACCTTCGTTCTCATTTTCGTCCTCGTTGGTGCTAGCCTCGTCGTCATTCGAGCCTTCCCTGTCATTTTCATCGTAGTCTTCAGTCTCTTCTCCATCCTCTTCTGTATTCTCTTCTTCGTCATCATCTTCATTCTCTCTTTCTATGGAGGAAGCCGGGGAAGCAGCCGTAGAATTCCCAAAATCTGGAAAGACGAAATCGAAAAAGCTTCCGTCGGCGAGGAGCTTGTCAAGATCGAGGTTACAAAATTTTTTCTTGGCAACGTACTTGTCAAACTCGGCGTCGTGCGCCGCTTGTACCTGGGAAAAATCGGGGTCCGGATCGTCCTCGTGGTAGTCCCGCGACAGCAACAGGGCGTCCCGGTCGTCCACCGATGGGAACAGGTCGCCCTTCTTCCGTCGGCTGCTTGTTTGCTTCCCGGCTTGCTTCCTCCTCCTGAGGGAGTGCATCTTGACGAGGCTCGACATCTCCCTCAGGTAGTCCAGTGATATTTTCTTTAACTTGGCGAGGTTTGGCTCGTCGAGACAGACCATGGGCACCTCCTTTGTCAGCGGTCCCAGGGCGTTATTGGTCAGGAGGTCGTTGTCGTTCCTATCGTTGTTAATTATTCCGTTGTCCTGGTAAAAGTAATCCTCGATCCTCCTGTAGATGTTGTTTTGGACACTCCTCTTGATTTTCTGCTTCGGGTCAACCCGTTCGGGGATCCGGCGGCGGGCTGCTTCCAAGATTCGGTGCTTGTCCTGGTTCGTCATGAGATTCTTTGTGCCCTGTCGGGTGCGTTTGACAATATTGTGTGTCGAGTTTGTGTCGGCCGCGTCCTCGATAAGGTACTCGCACGTGTGGGTCGCTTCCGGAAGGGTCTGGCAGACAAAGTCGGTAAAGAGATTCCCGTTCCCGGTACCGGCCGCTGTTCTAAATGCCGGTTGCTGGTGCATGTCAAAGATGTCGACCCGGTCGTAGAGCTCGGGCCGGGACGTCCACTTGAGGTAGGCAAAATAACTTCCCGAAAGCCCATGGTATGTTTCAGGATCGGGTTTGCGACCGCTCGTGACTACTTTGGCACTCGATTCCACTTCTTTGTTGGGGATGTCGATTTCTTTGCCGTTGCCATTGTTTTCGGCGTTGTCGAGGTAGTCGAGGATGTACTCGATGAGACTAGGGATGTGCTTCATCTCCATATCTTTGTCGTTCTTGTATTGTTTTGGTGCCAGCAAATACCGTTGGTAATGAAGCGAGGGCACCCACGAAAAAAAGTGCCGGTAGGCCACTACGATTCTGACCCGAAAGCCAAAGCTGGGTTCGATCCCTTCGCTGCTGTAATCGAAAGGCTTGTCGCTGACCATATCGGTATAATGGTACGGATAGTCTGGATGCACGTGGTGGTAGGATTTCGTCGGCGCGGTGCCGTTCCGTGATTCTTCTGTCAGTCTTCGTCGCTTCCTATCCTGCTTGGATAACTCTTTCGTCTTATCCTGCTTTTTCGCTTTTTTTTTCTTCCTGCGCTTGGCCCCAGATTTGTTTCCGTCACTGAACTTTGTGTGCCGGTAGAGCGAGCTCAGAAACGTCCCACTAAACATTTCTTCCCAATGATTCTCGACGTTGAGCTTCGACGTGTAGTGCTCCGAACTCAGCACCACGTTGTGGCCAGCCTTTTGGTGCTCCCGCAATTTTTCGGTAAACGCATATTGGTTTTTGATAATGTCGGTCATGGTAAAGGTTCTCACCGCCGTCGCATTGTTTGGGCCAACCAGAAAGTCCTTTCGCTCGCCGAACCGCATGCCCAAATAGTAGATATTGTCTTCCACGGCCAGCCTGCCCATAATGGCGTGCCGGATAAATCCGTCTTGAATGGTCGTCGTTGCGGTTTTGGGCGGCCCCACATGGACGATTAACCAGGGGCGAGTGTCTTCTTCTTTGTTTGTGTTCGTCTTTCTATCTGGTTTAGCAACGGTTGTTGTGTCTCTCGTCATGCCAAGACGCTTTGTTGTCGCATTTGCATTCGAATTCGTTCTTTCCATGTGTTGTCCTACATTGTGTGGCGTCGTTGTCTTTTTCGTGGTGGGGGGCGAGAGGTTAGCAGAAGCCTTTGAATTCCAATGCGTCAACTCCTCAAAGTACGGTTGGTATGCCAGCTGTTCGTTTTGAAGGAACACCCCGATCATACCCATGACAGTGATGACTATGACGGCATAGTAGGGAAAGATCCCATGGTTTCGGGGCACCATGGTGAGGTTTGTAGTCTAGTGGTTACTAATAGATTGCTATTTGGTTTGTATTGGTCTCTGGAAGCCAAGTGGGTACTTCGTTTGTAGATCTGTCCACCTAAAGCTGCAATGGTGGTCGACGACAATGCGAACGAGGGTTTTGGTGCGAAGACCACGAAAGATGAGGAGAAGTTTTGTACCGGTACGATTCGGTTTTTTTTCTAGAAGTATTTTACTACGGTATTGCCATTCTGCCGGCCGGTACCAGATACCGTACGGTAGCGTTCACTAGCTACTCGTGATTGTGGTATGTGCACTACGTACCTCACAAGGGGGACATAATTATCGGTTGGAACGGATATGAAAAGTGAACACCAAGGAGTCTAACTGTGGCGCGCTGACTCCCGAATAGCTCATGAATAACCACTCTCGAAGTAGGAGTACGAGCTGTATTTTTTTTCATCGTGTTGTATTGTACTTCGTACCTAACTGTACTTGGGTACGTACGTCTGTGCCGTATTTTCGTAACGTCTGACAGTACTGTAATCAGTACTCGTTACTCGTACTCGTGGAATACAACGTAAAACGTAATGCCCTGCCTTCGCACTGTACGTACGTTACCCTGTACGAGTACGTATGTACCGTAACATTTAGGACACCAGGCAGGGGTCTATGATGACACCTGTCGAAGACTACGTACCAATTACGGTACAACACGTTACTCGACAACGTATTACGGTACGGTAGTGTAGTAGTACCATACCGTAGTACGAATACGAGTGCTGTAAACTGGAACTGGCATAGTTTGGATCTCTTATCGTATCTATAGTACATGTAATCTATACGATAGATCAATCTAAATTTTTTAAAAGTTTTCCGTGAATAAAATCACAACGTCATTCACGGTCTGATCTTTGCACGTCACAGGGAGATTGTCGATCGAGAGATTTTTCATTCTGATGTTTTGCCTTGTGATGTGTCGTGGTCGATGACAAAAATTATGTAGAAGTACAGTAGCTGATGGACTAAGAAAGACTATCTGCAACAGAACAACATTATTTTTCGTACCCGCTTAACTTTCATATTATATTCACCAGGCTTTCCTGCGCATTTCTAAGATGAAATTTTCTCCTTTATTTGCCGGATCGATCGCTCTATTTGGGTTGGGAAACCATGCTACCGCCTTTTGTCCGGTAGCGAATCATGGCACGGTCGTGTCTTCGGCCCTTCGTGCTACTGCCTTCGAACTGGTTCCCGAGCCAGAGGGCGGAGAAGAAATCTCCTCCGTCAAGAGCCTTCCCGGATCCCGCATGAAGAACATGGGAGAAGCCGAGGGACTGGCTGGGGTTCGTGATGACGACGAAGATCAGGGACCTATCAACAAATACTGGCTCACGGCAAAGGTGGAGGGACCATTGATCAAAGAGATTCACCAGACCGTCCTGAAGGAGAGCGCCAAGAAGGCTAACTTTCCCGGTTTCCGCAAGGGACAGGTCCCACCCTTCGCCATGCCCCAAATTCGTGGGTTTGCGGTACAAGAAGCCATCGTTCAAACTTGCCAATCTGCTGTGGATGCTTACGGCCTCAAGAGTGTTTCCGGATCCGACGGGGAGGTCGAGGTTCTCGAGGACGTGCCAGAGATGGCTAAGGCCTACAAACTCGGTGACGATTTGGAATTCACAGCGACCTTCAATGCGATTGTTGATCCCGAGTTGGCTCCAGCAGAAGATAGTAGTAGCAGTGAGGATGGCGTTGTGGATGTTGAAGCCGAGGTTGCCGCCGAATAAAGAAATCAAGCAACAATCAACGAAAAAGTAAAAGAACACAAAAATGTAAAAATTCACATCTTCACTATATTTAGTCGGTATTATTGTGTCAACGGTACTTTCAAGTTGAAATCCGAGTCTGCCTTCTACTGATCATTTGGTTAAATTGGCACGTTTCGTGAATTTCGATACAAGGTCGTGAAATTCCTTCCAAAACTATTTCGTGTTTTCGTAGAAAAAATGTTCCACCATAAAAAACACCGTACCCGAAAGCCAAACTCCAAAAGCTTCAAATAAGTCATTGCATTCCGTGCATACAGAAAATGGCAAAGATATTGCCGAGTATTCTTGCTACCATTGTCATGAAATCAATAAATTGTGATAATTCCCTGTGTTCCGTGATGTGCATCAGAAGTAGCGAAAAGTACTGCGTAGATGAATGATATCTCGGTGAGCAGATCATAGCGTGGGACATGAAGAACACAAACCTTTCCGCTTTACTGCTATGAGTGCATGTCTACGTCTATCGCGTCCGAATAATATTGTGTACATCCATTATTTTATCAACAAGCATTGTGAATATCTACGGCTTGCAATCTTCACCTCTTATACCGCCACAATCGTATAATTTCTCCACAGCAAAAACATGCTTAGGATCATCAGTGCCAATCCCGGGATGATCAGTAGATTCAGCAGATTTCGGATGCTTATGAGTCCCATCGCGGTAATGAACAAATCTCCGACGGCCCGTCCACCCGTTCCCACCAGAGTGGCGAGGAGTCCGCTGTTGAAGGTGCCAACGGCTAGGGCACTCGGAACGCACTTGCTCATGAGTGAGGCAACAAAGGACTCGCACGCCTCAATTCCCGAAAAGGCTACCAGCGACCCTGCAATGTACTGAACGGGGCCGACGGAAAGAGGAATGTGATCGTTGTAGGAGTCGCTAGTCTCCGTGTCCACCAGGTCTGTTAAATCAACCATGGCCAGTAGGCCCAGCGATGTAATACCCATGAACCACATGGCCAGGTATCGATCCTCTCGGTACTGCGAGAGCCAACCCGCAAAAATGGAAACGGGAATGACGATAATGCCATTCACGAGATGCAAAACGCCAACGTTTCGGATCGACCATGCGTATCGGTTTTTCGTAATCACTGAAGTCGAACCTACGATGCTCTGTAATTCCGAAGAGGCCATGAGGTTTGGAAACGAGAACCCAAGAGAGAGTATGGTGGAAAAATACAAGCAAAAGACAAGAGGTGTTGGTTTTTCAGTTCAGTTCGGTGGTCCGTACGACACAGAATCGTTCGCATAGTTTTCTAGGGGTAAAGAAGTGAATTGTGAATCGTTGCTTGCTTACCTCCAGCGCAATGCGTTTCATAAAGATTAGAGCCATGCAAAGGGCCGTTGCACGGGTCATGTTCCGGACACAATATAGGGGGCTGTGCTTCGAGACGCCGCTTTCGTCCATGGCAGATCCCACCGAGAGGGATCCGACCGATGAGGCATCGTCGTCGTCGTCATCGGTCACGGCGCCGTCGCGAAAGGATCGGTCGCCCTCACCGTCGAAAGACTCGCGCAGTGCCGCCGAGGCGTCATCTTCCGCCGCCTTTTTCTTGGCGGCCGCGGCCTCACGCTGCCGGAGCTCTTCCAGACCGGAGCGGTTGGGTTCCCGAAAGGTCAGCACAATCAGAACTGTGAAGAAGAACCAGAAAACGGCCATGAAGAAACCCGGTCCCGTCATCCCGTTGAAGGTCTGGACGCCCAGAAACGGTAGGGAAAACTCAAACTCGGGGACCATGTCCAGCAGAATGGCAAAACCCGGGCCGCTAGCGGCCCCCAGGGCCGTCGTCAGGGCAAAGGCCGCGGACGACATAGTCCTCAAGGAAAAAGGGGTCGCATCGGCCACGTAGCGTCGGTTGATGATGCGGGGGGCCCCAAAGCCGCTGATGCCGCGGCCCACCAGGCACATGACCATGGACTGTTGCGAGTACGCGGCTCCGTACAGGGTGTTCCCGACAACCATTAGGACGCCAGAAAACAAAATAGGCTGCTTGTAGGAGGTGTTGGTCCAGATGCTGTAGCCGACCGCGCTCGTTAGGGCGAACCACGGAGCCATCCCCATCATGATACCCGACAGCGCATCGGAGCTGCCCAGCGCGTTGGCATAGTAGGCCGAGGACGGTTCGATGATGTAGTTGTTCATCATGAAGAGATAGCACGAGATCAGGTTCAACACGAGTGGCCACACGTTGGCTGGGTCCATCCCCGCCCCGATGGCCTCGTCGCCTTCATCGCCGTAGGCAATGCCGTCTGCAACGTCGAGGGGGCGTTCCCTCCAGAGGGCAAGGGCCTTCATTTCCTTCTTGAATCCCCGCACCTGCGAAAAGAGGAACCTAGGTTCCATGGAGATCCCCATCTGTGCCGTTCCCATAGTATAAAAGTATCTTATCGTCTGCAAAATCCTCTCGGTTTTGTTGGGGGACTGGCGCGTCTGCTGCTTCCACGAGGTTTTGTCTAGCAGGGCTTCTAGCTCGTCGGCACGGGCCCGAAAGGTAGAGGAGGAAGGATCGGTCCCCGCTGGTTTTGCCGAACTAGGAGTACCGCCCTGGTGTACATTCTTCAATACGGACGAGTCATCCATCCAGTAGGAGGGAAGTGTCATCATGCGGTCCTGGAGGGGTTCCAGGGACGCCAGCAACGAGGGCACCACCGTCTTGAGGCTGAAATCGTCTGTGGCTCTCTCGTACTCCGCCTCCGAGACCATTAGCGAGGACGACTCGTTCCCGCTCTGTGGCGGCTGCAAAATCTCGTACTCGGAAAGAAACATGGACCCGTCGTACATGCGCACGTGGGCATTGTACCGCAGCAGGAGCTGGCGGAGGACGCAAATATTGACCACGGCGAATCCGTAGAGTTTGAGGATGGTGTTTTCCTCCTCAGTTTCGTCATTGCTCTCCGTAAAGGCGGCGGATGACTGAAGCTCGATCCAGCAGGTCTGGAACCATCGACTAGCCTGGTCTAGCTCGGCCTGGAGCGCCTTCTTGAAGTCATCGTGTTCTATCCGGGAGAGGCGCTCTGTTTTGGTCTCGCCGCCAAAGACTCCACCGCATCCACGGAGGCGGCTTTCATTGGTGTCGTTGCCGTTCATCCCCATGGAAGATATGTCCTGGAGGGTGTATCCAAAGATGATGTTGTTGTCGTTGTCGCTGCCGTTCGCGTCGGGATGGTTGTAGCTCTGGTTGCCGCCTGCATGCGGTTCCTCTTCCAGCACAGTCGACCATTTTAAATCCCCGCGCTGGAGTTTCCTCCTTCGCTTCCCGAACATTCGCAGGGTTTTTTTTAGGGACGCATAGTCCACGTAGTGCGGACTCCACTCAGGGTCTTGCGCCCGGCGCAAATACACGTCGAAGGGCTTCATGCTGAAGATGGCTCCTTCCTAGGTTTGCTTTTATACTTTATTCCTGTCGCCGTTTGCCGATTTCCGAGTCAACCAATGAATCAAAAGGATCAATTTGAATCAATCGTATTCTTTCGTTCAGGCTGCTGCTGTGCTGCTTCAGGCTCCTCTGAGTCTCGTTCGTTGGTTGGTTTCAGGACTGGTATCCAACCTTTTGTCTTCCGTGGGTTGTTGGTCGATGAAACAGAAATTACTTGTAAATGTGATCGCAATAGGCGATGAAGAGTATCCGGAGAATGTTCTTTTTCACACCGAATATTTAGGCCGGGTTGTCCCGCAAGGCAGTGCGCACTCATCGCATACAACCGACATCGTTCCGATGCACGGGTACGTACCGTTACATATTTCAACCTAGTACTCACGAGTTATGACTATTGTCAGTACTCGTAAAATAAGTATCAATTGATGTTCAGTGTGAAGCCGCGCCGAGCAACTCCACGCTTCCGATACCGGTAGAGCCGTTGGAGGGTGACATGATCGGAACGGATTTCTAAAAATAACACCTGGTCCTCTGATTTGGTGGCGCGCGCGCCGAGGATTTTCTTTTTAGATAGGGACAGCACGTGCCACCTCCTTGGCAAGTGAGCTGCTGAATGTTGCTATGAAGGCTCCTTCTCCGAGGCCCTCCTAGGATCTGTCTGATCTCTCTTTCTGATAAGGGCTCACAGACGCCATGAAGAATGTTGGCTCTGGCGCAGCATCTCTCAATTTTGTCGGCGTGTGCTTCACAGGAGATTGAATGAGGCTTTCTTACAGCTTCTGATTTCAAGTAATCAATAACATCGTCCCTGGCACTCTTGGATGAAGCGTAAAACTTCCTGAAGGTAAGGAGAGCTGTTTCCCAATGTGATTTGCTATTTCTTGTTACTCTGTCACTTAATCGGTTGTTGCGCCACATGTTATTCCACTTCTGTCTGGGCCCATGCGCCAGGACTGAGAGCCAGTATTCGTCGATTTGCTCATCCCTCAGTTTCAAGTCAAACGCTGCATCCTCAAAGGCTTCCTGCCTGTACATAGAATAACTCCTGCACTCCATATTGTCCGGAGAAAACAACACAGGTTCTTTTCTTT
>CAACVS010000296.1:26942-38212 GCA_900660405.1 Pseudo-nitzschia multistriata | reverse complement strand
ACTACTTCTTTTTCTCAAACTATTTCAATTTTTCACATAGTTGATATCTTTAGCTCTAGCTCTACTACTAGCTCTAGCTCTAACTCTAGTACAAGCAGCTCTAGCTCTAGCTCTAGCTCTAGCTCTAACTCTAGTACAAGCAGCTCTAGCTCTAGCTCTAGCTTTAGTAGCTATAGCTTTGACTCTATCTCTAGCAGCTCTTATCAGTATCAGTTTTGAGCTACTAAAAATTACCGTCACACCACCAAAGTGTTTGCTACCGTAACTAGTAGTAAGAATCATAATATCATGCGATTGATCATATGTACTACTGCTGTATCAATATCAGTATCAGTAGTTGCACTGCTATGGTACTATATGAGAAACAGAAGTAGTAGCAGAAAAAGTAGTACTAGTAGTTGATGTAGTTTCAGTACTGGATCTACTACTGCTGAACTACTACTACTTCTTTTTCTCAAACTATTTCAATTTTTCACAGCATCACATAGTACCTCCCAAGACACTACTAATACAGAGGAATATATCTTGCCATTAAGCTCATTTAGTTAGTAATGTTTATTGAAAGCACTTATTATTCAATCTWTAAGGGATCAGTATTACYGGTACTACTAGTAGTAGCACAGTACTAGACAGTATTCAGTATTTGTATGTTTGCAGTACTGTACTGTACAGTAGTATTGTACGTAGAGTACGTGTAGAAGCCTGTGTATTTGTATGTATGTAAATACTTACATACGGTATGTACCGTACATACGGTACCGGTACATTTCCCCCCCACGTCTGTCCTTTTTCCGCCCAGCATGTGCCCCCTGCGCGCAAGCCATCTCTTTCTAATCCGGTTCTCCATTTTTTTCCCTGTTAAGTAAGTGGGAACCTCATGTGCATCATGAAATTTGATACGCCCCTTTTTTTAAACCTGTATTTCTCCACAATCCGATGGACCATCCCACTTCTTTTTTTAATAGTTACACGTAGTTTTCCTTCAAGTTTTCAGCCATGTGCTCAGAGTTTGGAGAGTCCTTCTGGTTGTGGAATTTTACTGGTTCGAGTATCACCCATTGCGAGCGTGCCCAAAAATGGTATAATCTTTTCCAATTGGCCAGTAGTACGAGGTAGGAAGGCAAATGTGTTGTCGGAAATTGAAATCGGTTATGAGTACATTAAAAACGCTCAGTTTTTGCTAGTCAGAAAAAAAACACCAGCACTAGATTTGCCTCACCCTCCTGACAAAGCTATTGGGACATTTTCCTGGCAACACACATACTGGAATAACTTCATTATAATAAGAAGGAGGGGATCTGAAAGTCTCAGATCAATTGACCAACAAGTGTTTTTTAAATTAGAGTTTTCCATATCAGTGGTATTGTACTACTACTACTAGTACTAGTACTACTAGCATCCTACCTACAAATTAGTACTACCAAATATTTCGATATAAAAAGCTTATTGTTTTTTTTTAAGTGAGACAGGTTAAAGTTGGGAAGGCAAATGAAACCTATTATTCCCTCTGCAGAGCCACCTGCAATTTGTACCAACTCCGGACCTGTCTTGGCCTCATTTGCCTTCCTACCCCAGCAGGTTGGAAAAGATTCCTCCTGTTTTTGGCACCCACGCAAAGGGCAAGACTCAACCATTTTGTTGTTCACGACCAGAAGGACCCTGAAAATCCTGAGTAGATGGTTAAAACTTAAAGAAAAACTACATGTAACTAATTAAAAAAGAAGTCAGAAGGTGTGTCAGATTGTGGAGAAATATACTAGGTTTAAAGAAAAGAGGCACCATATCAAATTTGATCCTCCTTGAAATATGGTTCCCACTTAGTAGTACTTAACAACATGGAAAATTGTGGAGAGATGGGTCAGAAAGAAGTGGGTTGTGCACAGGGGGTAAGTGCCAGGCAGAAGAAGGATAGACAACTGTACTCTGTAATGTAAGTACATACGCATGTACATAAGTAGGCACATATGATAAGTCAGTAAAATACACATACTGTAGAGTATCCAATGCACTGTGCTAATACTGATCCCATACAGATTGAATAATAAGTGATTTAGATAAACATAACTAACTATATGAGCTTCATGGCAAGATACATTCCTATCTATTCTTGGTGCCATGGGAGGTATGTGATGCTAAGTACTATAATCCCCTATCTCCATTTTTTGACAAAGTTATGGTGCTCATAGTGTTTTGCTGGGTCCTTGGTAGATACTAGTATTTATTCTGTCAGAGTAGTATTTTTTCCAAAGCATCAGGGATGGGGTTTGTAGCAAGCTACAGTTGCAGCAGTCCTCTTTATTGGTGCCAAGGGGGGTATGTGATGTTAAATAAAATAATCTAACCCTCATTTTTGACAAAGTTATGGCCCTCACAGTGTTTTGGGTTCCTGGCCAATTACTAGTATTTGCACTGTTAGGATATCATTTTTTGCAAAATATCACAGATGAGCTTCATAGCAAGATACAGTCCTGTCTATTGGTGCCATGGGGGATATGTGAACAAGCTAAATTGATGGTGGAAATATTTTTTTTTCACAGTGATATGTTGCTCATATTGATTTTGGACCCTTGCCAGCAAATACTGGTACTATTTTGTCTGTGTTGGGTCCATTATATGATAGATTAGTATAATCTAAGGATACAGTCCTCCCTATTGGCGTCAAGGAGGGGATGTGATGCAAAACAGAGTCATGTAGCACTCTATTTTGACCAAGTTATGGTGTTTACAATATGTCTGGTTTTGGAGCAAATACTGGTGTTGTCCCAGTGTGGAGCCTCTTGTTCCATGACTAAAACAGACGACTCCAAAGCCTGATAAAATCCCTCTTTATCTTAAGTTGTACTTACTGTTTTCAATTCTCAATAAGATACAACATACTATAACAATGCATTGTGATCACTAGTACAGTAATGTCCTAAGTAGCCTTGAAGACGGTGGAAGGGTTTGAAAAATGATAGTGATACAAGCAGGCTCAACATTAGATCAGTAGCATGAACTTGGGGCAAGCATCTGTGAAGAATGGACTTCTTCTAAGCAGGCATGTGGCTAGCCCAATGCAATGATGATCTCAACAGCATTACTGGTGCTTCAGTACTGTGGCAACAGTAGATCAGTATCATGAATTGGGGGCAAGCACCTGTGAAGAACGGACACAGGACCAATGTGATGATCTCAACAGCATTACTGGTCCTTCAGTACTGTTGAGTACTTATGTTCTTCTTTGGATTCCAGCAGTAGCCAAGAAGAAGTATGCAGCTTCTTCCTGTCAGCAGTGCCAACTACTAGTAGTAATAACATGTACGCACAAATTAGTACAAATTACATATCTTAGGGTTATGGTCATTATTGAATACTGATTCATTATACAGTACTGACACCTTCATCTTCCACTGCCACCAAAGCAGACCAATACCAATATAAATAGTACCAATACCAACAGCAATACCAAAAGCAATAATAATATCAATACCAACAGCAATATCAACAGCAATAACAATAGCAATACCAATAGCAATACCAACAGCAACACTAGTAGCTGTAGCAGAAGATATCCTTATCAATATCAATATTACTAGTAGTATTACTACAATGTGAAAACAAGAAGTAGTACCAGTAAAAGTGATACTAGTACATATTGTAAATTCAGTACTAAACCTACTACTACTTCACTACTACTATTTCTTCATCTGAAACTATTTCTACTTTCCACATGGTTGCACTATTACTTATACTACGATTACTGTAATTGGTATCAATGGCACCAGTATCAAAAGGAAGAGAGAAGTACTGGTGAAAATCCAAAGCAACTGCTAGCAAGGCTTCCAAATACTAATTTTCATTTGCTAACAAATCAGATGTAAAGGAGGCAACAGTAAAAAGATGAGAGTAGTACTGGTGAAAATCCAAAGCACCATAATGATATTTAAACAAAATAGTTAAATGCTATCATGATTCTTTTTTAATTCTAGCTTGCTCTGAATATTTATTCAAGCAAATTTTTGCATCTGGATGGAGGTTGCATTCTTCAGCCTGGTAGTTATCAAGAGCTAGTAACTTTTGATACTCTTCTCTTACCTTGTCATTAATCCCCAAGACGTCTTACTGCTATGCCTTTGTTGTCCACAACTGTTTTCATTGACCTCAATACTTTTTCAATATCCTTTTTGATCATTTCTGGCTTAGGAGCAACTTCCCACCATACTCTTTTGTATGCAGAAGCAACATGGGCTGGATACCGAGGCTGAATACAGAGGCTGGATACAGAGGATGTGGAAGATCCATGCGGATTCAATCCATGGGGATTCAATCCATAATCCATGCGGATTCAATCCATAATCCATGCGGATTCAATCCATAATCCATGCGGATTCAATCCATGCGGATTCAATCATGCGGATTCAATCCATGCGGATTCAATCCATGCGGATTCAATCCATGCAGATTCAATCCATAATCCATGCGGATTCAATCCATGCGGATTCAATCAATGCGGATGAGATTGATGCGGATAAAATTGATGCAGAGGCTGGATGCAGAAGATCAATGCAGAGGCTGGATACAGAGGATGCAGAAGATCAATACAGAGGCTGGATACGGATGTAGAGGCTAGATACAGAGGCTAGATACAGAGGCTAGATACAGAGGCTAGATACAGAGGCTATTGGTGTGGAGGCTGGATACAGACGCAAAGGCTTGATAAAGAGGGGATGAGGTAGTTCTTTAGATTGTTTTTAATGTTGATTGGAAAGAATAAGAACAACAACAAGTGGAGGTGCACAAAATAGCTGGTCTTTTTTGATGAAGATCCTCTTTCTTTGAAGATGTTATGGAAGATTTTCAGAACCCATTGTACTCAGTACAAATCATGCAAAGAAGGTATTGTCAGTCAGGAGTGTCACACACAATAACAACAGATGGTGTACAGGCAGATGCAGTTGCACCAAACACCACCAAAAACCGGTTGGATTTGAACAAAAAGCTATGCATGGAGCAAAACAATCTGGACAGGCAGACTACCAGATCTGTTTTTGAGAACTCAAAATGACTCCGTGGAACCCTCAGAATGTTCTTTCACCTCCAAAAATATATGCCTGAACAAGAAGTTTGACAAAAAACTGATGCTGTATCATATTGAATGGTCATTTGGACATCATGGCTGAGTTCCTCCTTACATAAGGATTCTACACATATAAGTATGCATGGGGGTTTTGACTCCACCAAAATGGAGGAATCTTTTCCAACTGGCTAGTACCTGGTAGTTCGTGCTTGTAGTATGCGGCAAAGAAATAAGAAAAGGAATTTAGACATCGCTGGTCCATTGGATGATTCCCAAAAAGCTCGAAGTAGTATTGGCCAAATCTAGTATGGGGCAGAATAGAGGACTGCCAGCAGACAGCAGGAAATTGAGCCTAGATTTCCAAGACAGATTGCCAATTTTTTGCCAATATTGGATTGTGCTCTAGAAAGATTCACCATACTTGCGCACGATGCCTTCCTTCTTGTGCTAGTATTAGTACTACTACTACTTGTTGTACGACTAGCTACTAGTAGTAGCAGCACGAGCATACCTTGTCTTTGACGACTTCAGGAGAGGATCCTGTGGAGGAGACTGCTCCTAAAATCTAGTTCGTTCGATCAACCTTGAGGTTGTGTGACACGATTTGTACTTGGCGACGTCCAATGTTCTTCGCTCAGTGTCATTCCTTGACTCATCTCAACCGAGATTACGAACTTTCTAAAGTAATAGTGTAGCGTATAGTACAATGATATTTTCATAATGCTATAGTACTCGAATGCATTGAATTGGTTCCTATCAAGTCTTCTTCGAACTGCTTCTGGTCAGTCTCTTCGCCTTTGCTACCATCGCCCTCGTCGTCTTTCTATTGTCAAAAGTTCTTCTAGCATCCGCCTTCGTCTTTCTCGTTCTTCTCGTAAGCGATCGTTTCGTTTTTCGCAATTGGATCGGCTCGTACATTCGGATTCGGAACCTTCTTCCGTCTTGCCACCGCGTGTTCTCCGGCCAATCCGTCGTCTTAATCTTCGCAGTCTTTTTATATATGGTTGGTTTCGACTTCGTATCTCCTTGTATAGGGTGGTTCGTTGATCCCGCGACAACAGAAAGAGGTCGATCGAAAGTAGCGGCAGAGGTTGCTGAGACCGTGTGACAATGGCTGCGACGGTGATAATTGTGGTTCTCGATCGAGGGTCCGTGTTTGGAGAACGGCTCGGATTGCAATCTGTCGTCGCTGACGTGGATCAAATCAGAACTAGCACTCGTTCGTTTCTTGCTAATGCTGTTGTTGTTTTTTTGTAGCTGAAACGCAAGCGCGTTCATGCAGGAGAGTTCCTTCTCCAATAAAAGGAGTGTGGCACAACTTGCACACCACAAAGTACGAGTAATGGCAGATTCGAAATTAAAATATGAAAAGTTTACACCTAGCAGTAGTCCACCAAAACACAATGGGAAACTCACCATGACAGGTCAATTGGTCCATAGTCTCTAGCCCAGAGCGGATTAAGAGGAATGCCACTAGGAATGGAAACCATGCTGTGCTCTTGATTTATTTCCAAACGCTTCGAATCGGTGGTGGTTGCACATAGAAGAGTTGGCGGTGGCGGTGGCGGCGGAATGTGGATTGCATTTTGCCTCTTGGCCCCGAATAGGTTTCGATTTACCCGCTTCGCAACGTTTTCAAAAGACACAGCACCTCCGTTTTTATTGGAAGCTATTCTGCTATGGGTGAGAAAGAATTCAAACGCCCCTTTTGGATCTTTGAAACAATTCAAGAATGTTAAGAGAATCGTGAGCCAACATGTGATCCAGCTTGTAAGCGGCCGACAAACAGTGTTGTGGCAAATGGTTGGAGCTAGAACGCTTACCGATCGGAGGGTTCACACGAACTATCTTGTAAAGCCCGTCGTACCGATACAATTTCGACGTGCTCTTCCTCTGCTTGAGGCCCGTTCCGGTTTTGAGTGCTTCGTTCGAACTGATGTATGCCAGGGAACGGAACACCCGAATCATCGATTCCCGGACAAAACTCTTGAAGAGGGCGTTTGCACCTATTCTCCATTCGGCGACGTACTTGATGTGTTGTAGCTTGTCATGGCCGCGTCTCTTACCGGAGATGATGATGGCATCGGCACCATCTCGTATGGTTCCGCTAATGCCCCGTTGAAGCAGCTTGTGTTTCACAACAATTCATTTTTAAAAGCAGCGAAGGCGATTCCAATCAGAGTGACCGCTCAAGATTATTCGGTTCAACCAAACGAGAGTAAAAGCTATTGCTAGCAATAATTACCTGGTGGGCATTCATCTTCTGCAGCTCTCGCCGAGTGTACGAGGACCCCACTTTCAGATTTGCTATAGGTCCGTGGTAGTAGGATATTGCTTTTCGTGGGGCAAGATCCGTGCAGGCCTCCCCGGTATCCCTCTCGAACTCTTTCTGCTGACCCGTGCGCAGGACCACACACATGCGTCGAATGCGGCTGTGTTCCGATTTGTGATCTTTGCATTCGTCGTCTTTGGAAAGATTGTCCTTGGGGACACAATGGCTGTAAAACTCTTGCATGACCTACCAAACAAAGAACAACACATTCAATACAATGTTATGCGACCAGGGTTTTGAGTTCGTCGAACGACTCCGATGAATACTTTGGTACACCTGGTGGATTGAGTTCTTCCGATTCAGTGCGAAACCACCGATTGAACAAAACAGAACAATTCGAACTGGCAAAAGGAATCAAGAAAGCATGCACAACACAACGTACCCCATCCATCTCGTACGCATCTCCCGGTCGCAACAGCAATTCCACGATCTCGTCTCTGTCTTGGTGAACGCGGTCTTTTTGTCTCTTGCCACCTGTCAGCTTGTCGAAAACTTTTATGACAACCTTTTTTGCATTCCGTCATGGATTTGTTGATTCGTGCGTGCGCATCGGGGTGAGAGAAATGGCGATGGCGATGCATACTGCCGGTACGACACGGCATGGAGCCGCTATCTTACCTTTCTTGGTGTTGGTGGAGAATCTACTAAAACGCATAGTATGCGTGTTTCCCCCTGCCAAACAAAAAAGTCGGATGGGTTTGGTTTCTGTGAGAAAAATTGGGGCTGTTTCCTTTGTTGACGAATCTATGCTGTCTCGTTGTTATGGACACGGAATTCTTGTTCGTTCTCACCTGGTCGTCGTCTGCGTGATCTCCCATCGAATCTCTGTTGTCGCGACTAAGTGAGCCAATTGGTGGTGTGGCATGCAACACATCGGGAACATTCCTGAGTTCGACGCAGCAATTTTTAAATCAAGCACAAATACAGCGCAAACAGTTCCTACGGCACAGCATGTACGTCGACATCGAGTGGGATCCATTCAATCCAATCCTTATACTCACTACAAGACCGGATGGACGCCGATGGTCCATTTTTCGGAGGGTATGTTTCGCATCTTTGCCAGCTGCTTCGACATTCTTTGTAGATTTGGCAAAGCCGACAAGGGCCGTGCCTTCATAGTAATGTTCGTGTATCGGTATCCCGGCTGTGCCCCGTTCTCAAAGTTGTCCGTAGCGTTTTCGTGCGCCTGGCACGAAACGAACCGAACCACAAGGCATAGAATAACAGAGCATAGCGCAGCGCAGCACAGCACAGCACAGCAGAACACAAGTGTTTGATTCGATCATTTATGGAAATCGTGAGAGCACATTGGAAAGGAATCACAGACACCCAGCAACGGATGCGAAAAAAGGAGTGAACATGCCACCATCCGTTGCTTACCAAGAAATGCAGCCTCGGCTCGTCGCCGCCCTGGATGGAATACTTCCTCCAAAACCCGCACTTCAGCAACTCCGTCTTGACCGCACCGACGCTCTGGGCACCGAGCAGGTTCGGAAAGACGTGGACGGTTCCGCCCCGGGACAGCGAGATTCGGAAGTGGGGGGGTGCACAAGCACCGCTGCCGCCGGCCTCGGCTTCCTTTCGAACCCAGAAGGTTCTTTTGGGCTTCCACCGGTTCGCTCTTTCGTCCCAGCTTTTGTAGGTAAAGAGCGGTCGTTCCACCACGCTTTGGTCGCTGGCCAATCGCTGCTGCTGCTGCTGGGTTCGGCCGCACCGGGCGGTGCATCCCGCAGCCCCTGGCACGTCTTTTCCAACAAAATTGGTGTGTCCGGTGTGCCACCGGGGGCGGGGGATCGGTTCCGGATCCTTCCCTCCGTCGGCATCGCCGAGAAGCGGCAGGCACGGGCCACTGCCGGCGAAAAGCCCGAGTTTCTTCGCAGCGGCATCGAGCTCGGCGCGGCCGAGGACCAGCTCCGATGCCCCGCCGCTGCCAGCGAACGTCCCACTCGCTCCGGGGGGGCCGTTGCTCCCGCGGAAGGATCGGTCTCCGTACGGCACGTCGTTCGACACCCCGCCGACGATGGCATCGATTTCGGCTTGGATTTTGGCTTGGTCGAGGCCGCGACCGTCTTGTAGTTCCCACCGCCGCCGTTGCGGCTCGATCCGGTGTCGGCAGCGGTCGCCCTCCTCGTGCGCCTGCTGTGTGGCCGACAACGGCGAAACCACCGCGGCAGCGTGCTGCCTCCCGGGCCACGGTGGTTGGAAATCGCTGTGGTGGTGGGCGATGCCGTCTCCTTGGGTGCCGGCGGTCCGATCGATGCCCGGGGGTTCCGGAGTCAGCGGGCAGGGGAGGGGATAGAAAAGACGACGGATCCGAGGAGCGCAGTGAGAGTGGCGATGTGCCGGGGGAGAGGACGGCGGCGGAAAGCCCCGGAGGAACTCGTTCGTTGTGGTTTGTGTTTGGTCCAGAGCAGCATTCGCGGTGTTTGCATCGGCGGTGGAGGCAGCGGGAAGTTGCTCGAAGGACTCGGCGTTTCCGTCCGACGTGAACTCTTCGAGCAAGAGAGGATACCGAATGCGCTCGCTCTTCTGGATTTCGATGTCGTGGTGGTAGCCAGCGAAGGGGACGGGATCGGGCACGGCGGGACCCGGCACCACGTCCGAAAAAAGGGACATGCTGGATTTTGCGACGGGAAGGAAGGTTCTTCTAGGAGTGAAGGGTCGTCGGAAGATCGGAACGGAACGGAACGGAACGATCGATAGGGGAAGCACCGAATCGAATGTGATCGGGCTCGAGGTGGATCCTTAGCGTGTGATGTGATGTGATGTGATGGAGGCTCTGTTCTCGGCAACACCAAGCACGGAAAGAACAATGAGAAGTAGCAATTCTCCCTGTGTCGTTACGGATCACAGAACCCTGGTACGGCACAAGCAACGATTGATGCCTTCGGTGAAAACAAAGAACTTCGCTGTTTGTTCGATTTTCAGAACGGTACTGATTGGTTTTGTTTCTCGTCGTTGATTGATTTTATTGACATGGGATTTCAATTTTCGTTCGGAGAGGTTTTGAGACTCGCCGAACATCACTCGATCCATGAAGGTTCCTACCGGTAGGGTATGAGTACAAGTACCCATAGATAAGTACATGTCATACGTACATACTACATACCATACGGTACAAAAATGGAATTTGGGGGGTCTCTCATTTGTCATTCGTCATTCTGATGCAAAAACAGAGCTCTTTACTGCACCGTACGTACAGGTACCGTAGGTGCTGCGCGACTATCCCATGGTAATCGAAATTTGAGGCAATTCCCTCCTTCATCTATTAGTCGGAGTTGTCGGCTTTTTTGGTAAAGTTCTAGGGCATTTTTTCCGCAAAACCATCGGAGTACCATTCTACATATCGGTGCCCTTTTGAAGAAGCATGTGGGATTTGAAATATCGGAGTTGTCCTTGAATCAAATAGCACGTAATTGTACCGGTAAAAGAGAGAGTTAGTCGTTGACCTGAGTCATTTAGTCTTGCCTGAAACCAAGTTGTTTTCGTTTGAACTACTATATAGGAGAAATGACTCATGCGCGACCTCCCAACGTACAATTTTAGGGAAGGGCGTGCTTCACAATGGGATAGTGACGAGCTCATTAAAGGTGGGCATGCTTCGGCGATGGGGGCACAGAAACAGCCTCTTCCGGTATATGCGCTCCAGATCTCTCACTCGTCACAGTCTGGGCCCTCCGGTACCCACGCGCACATCCCCCTTTTCGAATTCCTCCCCTAGAAAAACGTGGGTTATTTTTTGGGAAAAAATACCAACGTTTTAGAAACGTGGGTTATTGTTTGGGAAAAATAACCCACGTTTCTAAAACGTGGGTATTTTAATATGAAAAATAACCCACGAAAGAACCCAGGAACCCACAAATAACCCACGAAAGAACCCAC